>PVKE010009388.1:0-45020 GCA_004027555.1 Craseonycteris thonglongyai
AAGTTTCTTCCTGAGGGAGTGAAGACTTACTTCCCCATCACTCAAAGCCTCGACCTCATTCTCCATGCAGTCCAGCTCACCACTCAACAGATATCCTGACATCATAGCTCACCTGCCAAGTAAGTGGGGAGAGAGGTAAACAGGTGGAAGCAGAAAGAGCATGGGCTCTGGAGTCAACCGAACTTGCTGTGTGACCTTCGGCAAGTGACTTTGCCTCTCTGAGCCTTGAGTGTTTAATCTTCATAGTATATAAATGGGACCAGAAAGTCTTCATATATGCAAGCTGTGAGGGTTCCTATAAGGTAATGTTTAATAAGAATGGGCTTTGGTTGGGAAGCCGGGACAGCTCAATGGGTTAAGTGCTCACTTTGCAGCCCCGGGGACCAAGGATCGAATCCCGGCCCCAGCCGTGCTGACCCACATGCTGAACTGGCGAGTGCTCCCAGTTCAGTTCTCACCAGGGCGAGACCCCGGCCCCGTTCCTGCCCTGTGCAGCCCCGCCCACCTGTGGAATGAAACTATGTGGAAAAACCAATGATGTGCCACTATGGAGACTGTTTTGGGCCCTCCCCCTTCTCTCTGTCTCTGTCTCTGTATCTCTCTCTGTCAAAAACAATAAATAAATCTTTAAAAAAAAAGAATGGGCTTTGGAACCAAAAAGACCCAAGCAATTCAACTTTCCTGTGCCTCAAAGTCTTCCTCTAATGAATAAAAATAATGTTAAAATAGATAAAAAAGAGGAACTTTAGGTGCCAAGGCAGAGAAGTGTGTGAAAGAAATTTGTGTGGGGGGAGAAGGACACTTTTCTTCTTTTCTTCTTCTTCTTCTTCCTCCTCCTCCTCCTTCCCCTCCCCTCTTCTCTTCCTCCTCCTTCCTTCCACTTCCTTCTAGATGGAGTTTGGGTTTCGTGGGGATGAGATAACGATGAGAGAATAGGAGGAGGAACTGGGACGCCACCAATGGCTGTAGGTTGAGTTTTCTGCAGCCTCAAGTTGGGGGTGATCTACACCCTCACAAGGTGCATTTCCTCGTCTGGACGCTTGGGGGCGCCGACCTACCACCGTAACAATAGGTTTTCCAAAGGGCTTGGAAAATGTTCAAGACCGGAAAGATGTTATTAAAACGCACAGTCTGATGTTTGAAAACATAAAAACAAGACTGAAAAATCAAACATTTGAGTGAAACATCTTAAACTGACATGATGTCAATTTCATTCAGTGTTGGCTTTAACACTTCCCCCAAAACATTGTTACGTTGGAAAGTTCTCTGTGGGTTAGACTGTCTCTGTTCACAAGAATTCCTGTAGGTATACAATGAGTAAATGAGTTTTTCATAGCAAATATATTCAAGAGAAAAAATATAACTATTTTTTCTACTTTAAGAAATAGGTACAATGTGGGTGCTTTTTAATATGTTTGCAGGTGCCCAGGAGTGCCCCACCCAGCCTCCTGCCTCAGCACCCGCTGTTCTTTGGCCTGAATCACTGTTCCCTTCCCACTCTGGCCAACCAAACTCCCATTCATTCTTCATGTTTCAGTTCAGTGTCACCTTCTCAGGGACGCCCCCTTTGACCACAGATTGGGCCCCCATTAGCTTCTCTCTTAGCATCACAGGCTTCACAGACCACGTCACACTGTAGGCATAAATTTATGATTTGTGCAAATCTTGAATTTCTGTGTGTCTTTTCTATTTAACTGTGAGCTGAGTGAGGAGTGGTGAGATGCTTTCTTCACCTGGCCCAGGGCTTGGCACATAGCAGGCACTCAATAACAATGAGAAAAAAACCAACGGGAGTATGAGCGTGTAGACTTGTTCTTGTATGATCTTTCCACTCAATTAAAAATTCATGTGATCCCATTATTAAAATTTGAATACTGGCTCACACGGTCCTCTTTGAAACTCATAAACTCATGCCTATTTTTTCAGCACCATTGTCTGTCCTCCTGTGCCCAGCCCCAATGCTGAGTAGTGTTGGGGCAGCAGAGAAACCTCAGTGAAAGGCCCTGCCCTTGAGAAGTTCTCGTGCTCCGGTAGGAGCACGGAAGCAGACACAGATACCTCCAGCCTGGAGAGCAGAGTATGAGCGATCATGGGTCTGGAGCGAATGGGAGCATCCCAGCAGAGACTGCATATGTAAAGGTACTGAGGCTTGAGGAAAACAGGATTGTAGGATAAAGAGGGCATGGGAACTGAAAATAGAGAAGACTGGCAAGGTCAACTGAAGCTATTTGATAAATAACCCTGGGGCCAAGCAACTGAGGTTGGACTCTATCCCCCTGCAAGAGAATAAACCAGCATCAGCTGTTGTCAAAGTGGGGCAGGCAAGTTGTTCCAATGAGAGTCAGATAGGGCTGCTGGGCAAATACTGGAGCAGACTGTGCCCTGAACTAACCTCAGGGGGGTGCCATTCACATAGACTACAATGAGAAGGGTGCTTACACACACACACATGCATGCAAGCAGACACACACAGGAATTATGCTAGATAGAGGCACTTCGTGTAAAGAGAAAACTGAAGAACTTTCATTCACATTCATTTTTATCTTCCAGAAATTTTTTAAATAATAATAATTAGAGAATAGACAAAAGGCTTGAACATTTGAACACTTCACCAAAAGGAACATACAGATGATAGACAAGCACATGAAAAGATATTCAACATCATTAGCCATTAGGGAAATGCAAATTAAAGCCATGATGAGGAAGCCAGGACAGCTGAGCAAGTTAAATGCTCACTTTGCAGCCCCAGGGACCAAGGATCAAATCCTGGCCCCAGCCCGTGTGGACCCATATGCTGAAGTGGGGTGTGCTTCCCATGCAGGAGGCCCCCAGTTCAGCCCTTAGCTCAAAGGGGATGTGCCTCCCATGTGGGAGGTCCCCAGCCTTGGTGACCATAATCTGGTCATAACATAATCATGGGGGTTATGTTAACCAGATTATGGTCACCAAAGGTTAGGGAAGTGGGGGTGACTACTAAAGGGCAGCAAGAGAGGTAATGGAACAGTCTGTGTCCTGATTATGATGGTTACATGAATCTACACAAGTGACAAACTTTCACAGAGCATTTCAAAGCAATTGAGTGCATATAAAAATTGGTGAAATCCAAATAAGGTCTTTAGTTAATAGCAGTGTGCCAAAGCCAATGTCTCGGTTTTTATAATTATACTATAAATATATAATTATATATACTACTTATATAAATATAAAATATAATGATATAGAAATATATTCTATAATACATAATTATATATCTCCCATATATAATTACATAATTGTCAGCTGTTTTTATTGGGGTGACTGAGTGGAGGATACACGGAACTGCTCTGTACTGTGATTGCAACTTCCACGTGAGTCTAAAATTGTTTCAAAATTGTGTTTTTTTAAATAAAAAGAATGTGTCTTTGCTAACATTTTCCATTTCACTAGGTTGATTCTTTAGCTTTCAGTCTACTTTAATGTGCATAACGGATAGCATCCATGTGCCAAGACGAACAGATTGACAGATGTTATTATCCATTTTATTTTCAACCCATCATCAGAAATAAACCTGTGACATGAAAGACCACACGTTGACCCAAATGCTGACCAAAAAATGCTGGTGGAGACACGCCAACCTTGAAAATGAACTCTGTGTCAGCCACCTCGTGAGAGGAAAAAGCAGTGGTGAAGAAAGCATGTGTGATTAGAAATAATCAAACATTGTTCAATTGTAAAATTTTTAAAAAGCCTATTTGTTATTAGTGTTTCTGTCCATGACCTTTTATCATGAACTTTGCCCCAGGGTACCAAAGAGTATTACCTACCATTAATGGTACTGTAAGGGTGGTTTGAAACAACCAAGAATTTATTTAATCTTAATGGCAACCCTTTTTAATTTCATTTTGGAAAACATTTTATAACATTTATCACACCATTAAGACAGTGGTGCCATGTTTAGTTTTTAAATAAATATAAATGTAGGAGGGGTATGTGCTCAAATGTATTTTATCAGTAGATATTCAAGGTAAAAAATCCAAGAGCTGCCCAGTGAGTATCCAGTCATGTAATATGAAAACTAGAGTCATTGATGGCTGAATTTTATCCAGACAGCCTTTGTATTTGGAACATAAAAAGATATTCAACATCACTAATCATCAGGGAAATGCAAATCAAAACACAAGAGATAACACTTCACAGCCATCAGGATGGCTACAATGAAAACAAAACAGAAAACAAGAAGTTTTGGTGACGGTGTGGAAAAATTGGAGCTCATGAATACTTTTGAAGGGAATGTAAATTGATACAGCCACTGTGAAAATTAGTATGGAGGTTCCTACAAAAAAAAAATTAAACATAGAATGACCATATGACCCAGCAATTTCATTTCTGGGTAGATGCCCCAAAGAACTGAAAGTGAGGTCTCACCTCAAACAGATTTTTGTACATGCATGTTCATAGCAGCATTATTTACAATAGCTAAAACAAGGATACATACAGCCCAAGTTTTTTGTTTATGAATGGATAAGCAAAATGTTGTGTATACATATAATGGATTATTATTCATGCTTAAAAAGAAAATTCCGGGATGCTAGGATAGTTTAGCAGGTTGAGCGCTTGCCTTGCAACCATGATGTCTGGGGATCTAATCTTGGCCCTGGCCCCTGGAAACCCATATGCTAAACTGAAGCACAACTGGTAACCACTGGGCTGGTGGTGAAGGTTCTCACCTCCAGTGTGGGGAGCCCCCAGTTCAGTTCCCATCCTGCGCAGCCCCACATCCACCTGTGTGGAATGAAACTATGTCACAACTAATGATGTACAACTATGGAGACTGCTCTGGGCCCTTCCCACCTTCTCTCTTTCTCTCTCTCTCTGCTTCTTTCAAACAATAAAATAAATCTTTTTTAAAAAGAAAAGAAATTCTGACCTATGCTAAAACATGGATAAACCTGGAGGACATTATGCTTAGTGAAATAAGCCAGCCACAAAAGGACAAATACTGTGTGATTCCACTTACACAAGGTACTTAGAGTAGTCAAAATCACAAAGACAAAAAATAAAATGAAGGTTGCCAGGGGCTGGGAGAGGGATAATGGGGCGTTAGTGTTTAATGGGGACGGAGCTCCAGTTCTACAAGATGAAAGAGCTCTGGAGATGGAGGGTAGTGATGGCTGCACAACAATGTGAATGTATTTAATGCCACTGAACTGCACACATAAAAATGGTTAAGATGGCAAATAGTACCGGTATGTGTATTTTAACATACTTGAAAAATGGAAAAAACCCAAACTGTGGGGATACCACTTCATACCCACTAGGGTGGCTATAATAAAATAAACAATAACAAATGTTGGAGATATGTAGAAATGGAAACCCTTGCACATTGCTAGTGGGAACAGAAAATGCTGCAACCACTATAGGAAACAGTGTGGTGGTTCCTCAAAAAGCAAAACACAGAATTGCTATATGACCCAGCAATTCTGCTCCTAGTGATATACCCAAAAGAACTAAAAACAGGGACTCAAACAGAAACTTATACACCAATGTTCATAGCAGCTCTAACCACAATCACCAAAAAGTATAAGGAAACAACCCAAAGGCCCATCAAAGGGTGAATGGAGAAATAAAACATGGTCCATCCGCACAGTGGAATATTACTCAGCCATAAAAAAGCACGAAGCACTGACACATGCTACAATGTGGATGAATCACGAAAATATCACACTGAGTGAAAGAAGCCAGACACAGAAGGTTACATATTGCATGATTCCACTTATATGAAATGTCCAGAACAGGCAAATCCAGAGACAGAAAGCAGATTAGTGGTTGTCAAGGGCTGTGAACAGGGGATAGGAGAGTGAGCTCATGGGGATGAGGCGCCCTTTAGGAGTGATGGAAATGTTTTGGAACTAGATACAGGTGACGGTCATACAATATTGTGAATACATAAAATGCCCAGATTGTTCACTTTAAAATGGTTAATTTGGGGAAGCCAGGATGGCTCAGTGGGTTAAGCGCTCACTTTGTAGCCCCAAGGATCAAGGATCAAATCCTGGCCCCGGTCCGTGCAGACCCATATGCTGAACTGGGGAGTGCCCCCAGTTCCGTTCTCACTGGGGTGTAGACCCCGGTCCAGTTCCTGCCCTGTGCAGCTCCACGCCCACCTGTGTAATAAAACTATGTGGAAAAACCAATGATGTGCAACTATGGAGACTGTTCTGGATCCTCTCCCTTCTTTCTGTCTCTGGATCTCTCTCTCTCTCTCTCTCTCTCTCTCTCTCTCTCTCTCTCTCTCTCTGTCAAAACAATAAAAATAAATCTTTAAAATGGTTAATTTGGGGAAGCCGGGATGGCTCAGAGGGTTAAGCACTCACTTTGCAACCCCGGGGACTGAGTATCAAATCCCGGTCCTGGCCCATGCGGCCCCATATGCTGAACTGGGTTGTGCTTCCCATGCAGGAGGCCCCCAGTTTGGTTCTTGCCCTCCAGTTCAACCCCTGGCTCAAGGGGACATGCCTCCCATGCAGGAAGCCCCCAGCCAGTTAACACCCTGCATGGCCCCCGCCCACCTATGTGAAACGAAACCATATTGAAAACTGATGACATACAACTGTGGACACTGCTCTGGGCGCTCCCCCTTCTCTTTCTCTCTCTCTCTCTGTCTCTGTCTCTGTCTCTCTCTGTCTCTGTCAAGAACAATAAAATAAATCTTTTTAAAAAATAAATAAATAAATAAATAAAATGGTTAATTTATGTTGTGTTTTTGTGTATGTGTTAATTTGTTAGGAGGCCATTGCTCCAACCGTTAGGAACCACAGACATACCCAAGTGGTTGGCAGGTCCAGCAGAGCTGAGGAATTCTGCCGGGCTCAGGCCTTGCAGGAGGGGTTCCCCCAAAGAGGCCTGGAGCCCCCACCAGTCCAGTCTAAGGAATGTAGGGAAGAGCCCAGAACAAGCTGTGGTCGTTTCCTTCCCAAAGACATAAGCCCAGCAAGACAGTTGTGTGGGAAACATAATTAGCAGGTGCCTTATTCAGACATGAGGGACTGAGCCCGAGCTGCAAGGATGAAAGAAGGGTAAACTAGCCTCTGCCAGGTCCTTGTGCTCCCTCCTGCCAGGCCTGCGTCCAGTCGCACTCAGCCCAGAGGGGACACCTCCCACAGGTGAGTGGAGACAGAAGGAGGCAGGGAAAGAAAGCAGCAAGCTGGAGGCTGTGGAGTTGCCAGCCAGACCTGCTGCCTGACCTCAGGAAAGTGGCTTTGCCTCTCTGGGCCTCAGTTCATTTGTCTGTACAAGGAAAATAAAATAAAATAGGAAGTGCCCTGTGCGTAAGCCTTGCTAAGAGTTTCTAGGTTCTGGGTCTTTCATCAGGGTTTTAAAAGCTCTAAAACAAGAGAGACTATGAGATGCTAGGAAGTTGTTTGTTTTCTCCTGGCCTCTTTGTACTATAAATGGAGGTAAGAGTGGCTGCCTTAAAAGATTAAGTAATCAAGCAAGTCAAACACCTTGCCATGGTACCAAGTGTACAGAAAGCATGTAAGAAATGTTTGCTGTTAGTAGCAGGGCAATAGGGAGCCAGTGTAGAATTTTAATCAGTGGAGAAGCAGGTCATTTAACCTTGGTTGTAGCCACTAAGGAGTCTGAATTAGAAGAACAATCTGGAGCCAAAGAGACCAGAGAAAGGACAGGTTTGCAGTCTAAGATCCACAAGATGAGAATCTGGTGGGGTGTTGGGAAGGACAGGAGGGGTCAGGAAGGAGACAGAGGCCAGGTAAAACCATCAGTCAGGATGCAGGAAATGGAGCAGAGGAGACCTGGTTGTTACCTGCATCTCTGGCCCTGGTGGCGGGGCAGTCAGCAAGGTCAGCACTAGGCTTGCGTGAAGAAGAAGAACAGGATTCGGGTGGACACAGGGTCTGTGGGGGGCTGGGCAACTTCAGCAAATGTGGGGTACCCAAGAGATATGTGTGGGCCTTCTGGGTGACAGCTTGGGGGACACAGTGACCTTGACCAGAGAATGGGGTGGAACTCATCACTTACTTGTTCATCCATCTGGTGCTCTCCTAGTTCTTCAGGGTATGTGGGAACCATGGTGTGTGTGTGTGTGTGTGTGTGTGTGTGCGCGCGCGTGTGTGCACGCACATGCACATATATATAATATTTCAGACACTCAAAAAAACATAGACTTGGAAGCTGGGATGGCTCAGCAGGTTAAGTGCTCACTTTGCAGCCCTGGAGACCAAGGATCTAATCCCAGCTCCGGCCCATGCAGACCCATATGCTGAGCTGGGGTGTGCCCCCAGTTTAGTTCTTGCCGGGGCCTATGCGGGAGGCTCCTGGCCCAGTTCCTGCCCTGCGCAGCCCTGTGCCCACCTGTGGAGTGAAACTATATGGAAAACTAATGCTGTCAACTATGGAGACTGCTCTGGGCCCTCCCCCTTCTCTCTGTCTCTCTCTGTTTCTCTGTCTCTATCAAAAAACAATAAAAATAAAAGCATAGATCGTAATTCAATCTGAAACACAGCTTGTATTCATCACCCAACTGAAGGAGGAAAACATCCATTGATATCTCCCTACTTGCAGACTCCTATTTTCCTGTCTCTATTTCTCTCCTCTATCTCTCCTGCTCCTCTCTTCCTCCCTCCCTAGGTCTCCCTCTTTCCCTCCGTGCTTCTCTCGATGATAATCAACATCCTACATCAAGTGTTCATTACTCCCATGTGCATTTTTCACCTTTCAACATGAGATATATCCATGAACAGTATGTAGAATTGTGTTGTGCATTTTTAAACTTTACCTAAGTGGCATTACTCTGTGCACCTCCTCCATTGTTCTTCTCCTGCCCAATATGATGCTTTTAAGATTCATCCAGGCTGATGTGAACAGTTTCACATTTCCTCCATTTCTATGACCATAGAAATGCTCACGGAGTGGAAGGATCATATCTGACAGATGCACCCCTACTGAGGTACACACTTCTCTTTCCAAACATCCTTGAATATGCCTTACCATGCACCTTCAAGAGAACTCCTATATGGTGGAATTGCTGGATCAGAAGAGAGACCCCGTCACTTTCATTGTGTCAGAATTTCTATCCCCAATTTGGGAAATGCCTCACTGAAGATGCTTAGTAAGTGATGGATGAATCTACAAGGAAACAGGGTGTGTAGACTTCCTGAGCAGAAGAGAAGAGAAATAGGGCAGCAGGCAGAGGGACCCATGAAGAAAGCTATTCTCCAGGCCCAGAGAACATCAGCCATAGAACAGAGGACCGAGTGGCCACTATGGACTGAGCAACAAGAGAGAAAAAGATTTGAGGTGGATCTGGAAAGCTGGAGGGAAGTCCTGAGGGAACAGAATTAATTAGAAGCAGAGGAAACAACAGGTTCAAAGGCCTGGAGTTAGGACCAATCTTGGGCAAAGACACCTGTGTGGCTGGGGGACAGTGATGTGAGTAAAGATTGGGGAGATGAGCAGCGCTTAGATTTTGTAAGATTTGGATTTTTAAATTTCTTTTAAAGATTCTACATATAGGGGAAGCCGGGATGGCTCAGTGGGTTAAGCGCTCACTTTGCAGCGCTGGGGACCGCAGATCAAATCCCGGCCCCGGCCCGAGTGGAACCATATGCTGAACTGGGAGCTCCCCCAGTTCAGTTCTCTCCCTCTCTCTCTGTCTCTCTCCCTCTCTCTCTCGATCTGTGAAAAATAAATAAAATATTAAAAAAAAAAAAAAAAAGATTCTACATATACAGTGATACCATATATTTGTCATCCTCCCTCTGACTCATATCTCACTTAGCATAAGGCCCTCAAGGTCCACCCACATTGTCACAAACGGCAGGATTTCCTTTTTTTATCGAGACTTAATAACATCCCATCATGTGTACATATTACATCTCCTTGAAGCATTCATTCACTGACAGACACCTAGGCTGTTTCCATGTCTTGGCTATTGAGAATAATGCTGCAATTAGCATGGGGGTTGTATCTCTTCAACATTCTGTTTATTGGATACATGGTGGCCTACAAGGGAGGACCCCCCAAAAACAGAATTTATTTATAAAAAATTGTGTATTTATTCTTATATGTTTAGACTTCAGTTACCTTCAACATACTGTTCATTTGATGCAATACACCTGTCGAGATGCTTTTTCCACTGCCCAAAACTGCTTTTTGAACTCATCGGATTTTGATGCCTTTTAGTGCTTCTGCTGTTTTTTGTTTCAACTCTTCCACATCGGCAAAATATTTCCCTTGGAGGACTTTTTTTCATCCGGGTAAACAAAATGGCTCAGGGCAAGAGTGGGTGGGTCAGGAGGGTGGGCCATGGGGGAGGGGTCATGCCATTTTTGGTCAAATACCAAGGAACACTCAGCACAGTGTGGGCAAGGGTGTTGTTGTGTAAATCACCCATCTTGAAACCGGCAAACACAATGAAAGAACCTCCAAAAAAACTCACTGAAGGTGAATGCAGCCTCTCACAACACCAGCTAGTACACTGACATGGATGCAGATGGGTTTCCAGAACCCTCACCTAGCAGGGAAGCCTGTCCTACAAGGGGCCCGCCCTCCAGAAGAGAATTCTGTTTTAGGGGGTGGGGGGCACCACCCTTTGCATATAAAGTTTCAAGAAAAATGTTGGCAGTGTTTCATTTGAGTTACGTTTTTTAAAATATTTTTTAGGGGAACCCAGGATGTCTCAGTGGGTTAAGCGTTCACTTTGCAGGGTCGGGGACCGAGGATCAAATTCTGGTCCCTGCCTGTGCAGACCCATATGCTGAACTGGGGAGTGCCCCCAGTTCAGTTCTCACTGGGGCGAGACCCTGGCCCAGTTCCTGCCCTGTGCAGCCCCATGCCCACCTGTGGAATGACACTACGTGGAAAAACTGATGTGCAACTATGGAGACTGTTCTGGGCCCACTCCCTTCTCTCTCTGTCTCTGTCTCTCTCTCTATCTCGCTCTCTGGCTCTCTCGCTCTCTCTCTGTCAAAAACAATAAAAATAAATCTTAAATTAAAAAAAAAAAAAATATATATATATATATATATATATATATATATATATATATATATATATATATTAAGATTTATTTTGTTTTTGACAGAGAGAAGGGGGAGGGCCCAGAGCAGTGTCCATAGTTGCACGTCATTAGTTTACCACATAGTTTCACTCCACAGGTGGGTCCTGCGTGGGACTGTGCAGATGGCACCTGGGCAGGGGCCTCCCACATGGGAAGCAGGCCTGGGCGGGAACTGAACTGGGATGGGAAGCACACTTCAGTTCAGCATATGGGTCCTCACAGGCTGGGACCGGGACTGGGGCTGCAGTGTGAACGCCTAACCCACTGAGCCATCCCAGGTTTCCTGAGTTACATGTTTTTGGAGCCATTTAGAGATAAGCTAACACAGACTTGAATGGTACCAAATGAAAACTTTCTTTTTTTTTACTTTTTCCAGATTTGATTTCAAATGTTCTAAAATGAGCCACCACCTTATGTGATTAACAACAATCCTTAAACTGCCTTCAAAGTCTTGAATTACACTTTTTAAAGAAATTACAGAAATGATTTTAGTGACACCATTGAAGCTCCATTCATCATGGTTGAAATTATACTGACGCGTATTTTTCCACTGAGCTGCGTTCTTTTAAGTAAATGGGTTTTGCCACAAGCAGATTTGTGTATCTGAATGGCAATTTCAATCTCATATCGTTATTATGTCTTTTAAAGTTCTATTAATTACTTCATACCCAAAAAATCTCAATTAGTTTTAATCATACATTAGAGTGTTTTAAAAGTCTTACATTACTTTCTAAAAGCTGTCTGCTTTACTAACATTATTTGACATAAAACAATTTTTTCCAGAACTTTTGTTTATTCAAATGTTTTTTAAGATTTATTTTTATTGTTTTTGAAGAGACAGAGAGAAGGGGGAGGGCCCAGAGCAGTCTCCATAGTTGCAAATCAGTAGTTATCTACATAGTTTCACTGCACACGGGGGTGGGGGGATGGGGGCTCACAGGGCAGGCACCAGGCCAGAGTCTTGCTCCAGTCAGAACCGAACTGGGGGCACACCCCAGTTCAGCATATGAGTCTGCCTGAGCTGGGGCCGGGACTTGCTCCTCGGACCTCGGAGCTGCACGACAAATGCTCAACCCTCTGAGCCATCCCGGCATCCCCCCAAATAGCTTTTAATGTGACACTGAACTCCTCATTCACTATAACAAATTTTTTTTATTTGAGCCAAAATGAACAAAATGTGATTGCCATTCAGATGAAATCATTGTGTCAGCATTTCCAACTTTAGTGAACAGCTTTTGAGCAGAATTCACATCCAATATTTATATTCCCTGTTACCATACACTAACCATAGTTTTATTTTTTGTATTTTGTTTTTTATTCCAAAAATATAAATTAATTTTTCTATTTTACACACAGTCTTCTATGGTAGTAAAATGGTTTCAGGTTGCTCTGACTTCCATAAGTATGGGATGTGCAGTTCACCGTAAATGGCCCTTCTTGTACTCCCACAAAAACAGCTGTGAGTTCTTCATGATATTTAACAGAAACATTAAAAGATCATCCAAGGGGATGCCAGAATAGCTCAGCAGTTGAGCAATTGCCTCGCAATCGTGCGGTCCAGGGTTCAGTTCCTAGCACTGGTGCGTGCAACCCCATATGCTGAACTGTGGCCCAGCTGGTGGTACCTGCTGGAATGGAGGCAAAGGTTCTCACCTCCCATTTAGGAGGCCCCCAGTTTGGTTCCCACCCCTCCTGGCCCCACATCCACCTGTGAGGAATAAAACCATGTCACAACTGATGATGTACAACTGTGGAGACTGCTCTGGGTCCTCCTCCCTTCTCTCTCTCTCTCTCCCTTTCTCTCAAAAACAATAAAAAAGATAAAAATAAAACGTTATTTTTAAAAAAAAGGAAAGCCGGGATGGCTCAGTGGGTTAAGCGCTTGCTTTGCAGCCCCGGGGACGGAGGATCGAATCCCGGCCCCAGCCTGTGCGGACCCATATGCTGAACTGGGGAGTGCCCCCAGTTCGGTTCTCACCGGGGTGAGACCCTGGCCCAGTTCCTGCCCTGTGCAACCCCGCACCCACCTGTGGAATGAAACTATGTGAAAAACCAATGATGTGCAAATATGGAGATTGTTCTGGGCCCTCCCCCTTCTCTCTGTCTCTGTCTCTCTGTGTGTGTGTGTCTCTCTCTGTCAAAAACAATAAAAATAAATCTTTTCTAAAAAAAACTTTTCCAAGCTTTGTTGCCTTTTTATTCTGGATGCTTTCTTTGTTTTATTATAAATGTTTGCTTTTATAATTATCAAAACATTGCACACTTGCAAGTCACACACAAAAATTACAATTCACAAACAATAAAAACCAAAGGAAATCATACAACTATTTAAAACCAGAATCAACCTTGAAATTTGAGGATAATGATAGACTGGTACTTCTCCTCTAGGCCAGAGCATTTCACATGTGCACAACCACTCCAGTCACAGTGACAAGAGCCAAACTGGCAAAAAGCTTCACAAATGTTTCTCAGATGTCACCAGTGTATCAAAGCTCATCGCAACATTCAACAACCATTAGCTTAAAATATTGAGCTTCCATTACAATTCAAATTGCTCATTTGTTTTACTATTCTGGGGAGGATTATAAGGGTATTTTCTAGCCTGTGCCAAATATTTCCAATATTAGCAATGGGGCAATTGTACTGGGGCACACTGGCCATATACTAGCCTTGTATTAGCAATAGGAGATCATGGTTGCTCTTGACAGGCAAGGACAGACAATGTTTGGGGGAGTGTTGGAGTCCAGTGGAGCAGAGCAAGAGGGTAGTTGCTGGAGGGAGATGTGGGATGAACAAGGGATTTGTTCACTGATGGAAAAGAAATTTTGGAATCCTTGCATCTTACTTAGTTTGGATGCTCATCAAAGCAGGTTCTGAGTCAAGGACTTGAGGGCAAATAGTTTAGGGGATAATCCCAGGAAATCTAATAAGGGTTTGAGGAAGAAATGTATGAATGAGTAAGTTCCCGCTCTGGGCAACTGAGGGGTGATCCTTCTTGGGATCGCTGAGAGATTGTTAGAACACACCGCAGAACTGTCTCACTCAGGAGTGATGAGGCCGGGACAGTCACCCAATCAGCCCTGTTCCATGTTATCCCATGTGTGCACTGAACCTGCTTCTGCATCCAGCTAAAACCCTGGGCATAGAGATACAGGTGGTAGAAGTGAGAAATGGTCAGTGTGCCTGGGAGCTTTGGGCCAAGCTGTAGGTGACATCCTGCAAGTGGGCTGAGGGGTGATGTGTTCACTGATGAAAAGGATGCAGCAAATGGGTGGGGGATCCTGTTGCAAGAGAAAGTGGGAAGAATTGATGAATGTCTGACCTATTGAGAGGGGATGAAATCCGGAGTTCAGTGAAGGCGCTGACCTTGGCAAGTACGATGGACAGCTCTTCCATTTCCTCTCTGATGCAGGATGGCCGTGAGGGGCAAACCTCACCTGGGTCTCTGAGTTCCTTCTCCTGGGCCTTTTAGAAGACCCCAAACAACAGCATCTGCAGTTCATATTGTTCCTAGCATGTACCTTGGCACAGGGCTAGAGAACCTGCCCATCATCTTGGCCATTGCCATGGACACCTGGCTCCAGAGTCCCATGAACTTATCCCTGGCCTTCGCAGATATTTGCTTCACCACCACCATGGTTCCCAAGATGCCAGTCAACCATGTGTCAGGACACAATGGGATCCCTTACTATGACTGCCTGACCTACATGTTCTTCTTCATCTTATTTGCTGGCATTGACAGATTTCTGCTGACCATCATGGTCCACGACCGCTAGGCAGCCATCTATCACCCTGTGCACTATGCCACATCTATAACATTGCAGCTCTTTAGGGTCCTGGTGGTGGCATCTTGGGCAGCCTTTGGGAAAGCCCTGCCCCCCACGGTATTGCTGACCCACCTTTCATCCTGCACACACAGCCAGGTCCCCCACTTCTTCTGTGACCTCAGCCCTCTGCAGAAGCTGGGCAGCTCTGACACTTCTCTCAACAATGGAGTGCCATATGGTGTGGGTGCCCTGCCCAGCATGACCCCCATCATGGGCATCTTGGTCTCCTACACACACATCTTTGCTGCCATGCTAAGGCTACCATTCATGAGAGGAAGTAGAAGGCTTTCTTCACCTGTGGCTCTCATCTCTGCAGTGTCACTCTTCTATAGGACACTCACTGGGGTTTATTTCAGCCCCATGTTCTCCCACACAGCCCAGAAGGACATGGCCACTGCAGTGATGTACACAGTGGTCACTCCCATGTTAAATCCCTTCATCTACAGCCTATGCAACAGTGACATGAAGGGAGCCTTGGTGGCCCTAGTCAGCAGCAAGCCAGTTCTTACTTGATGATCACAGCATTGGGACATCTAAGTGTCTGCACAGAGTGCCCATCTGTCCTGAACTTCCCTGCATGGTCCCAATCTTAGATATTTTCTTTATATCGTTCTTAACTCGTTTGCTTATTTCTTCATCCTTCCAATAGCCACTTATTGAGCATCTACTACACTTTTAAGCACTCTTTCAAGGGCTAAGGGTCTAGCAGGGAACTAACAGAATTCCTGACTTTGTGGTGCTTACACCACAGCCTAAAGAGCTCATCACGGTTAGAAGGAAGTGCTCTGCAAACCAGAGACACCAGGATTGGGTTAAGGTTCAGGTTAAGCTCCTATAACAAAAAGACCCAACATGCAAAGGTCAAAAGTCATAAGATTTTGCAGATTGAACTCATTATTTCTTTAGCAATATAGTTCCTTTGCAAAGCTTAGAAGACTCTGGTCTAGGTGCTTCTAATTAGTTCCATTGCTAGGCACTACATCTCATGTTCTTTTCTAGCCACAGTTCTTGGATCTATTTAATTTGCCTCTTTCGTTTCCTCAAACTACCTACATCTCTGTCACTCTTAGCTAAAGGGCATCTGAAACAATATAGTCTTGTGCAAGAGGCAAGATCTCTATTTACACTGTTTTGGGGAACAGGACGCTGTTGGCCCTTCCAATCTTGTGATGTTTCTAATTCTGAAAAGTGGCCAATTCTTGTCTAAGATCATCTCATTCTTGCAATTCCTCGCTATAATCAGCAAAAAGCAGCCAACTCACAGTGACATTCTAGCTCTTTCTAATCACTTCTAGCAACATAGGCTCTGTAGACATATGATCCTTCTCTCAGGTTATCACAGGTGATGGTATTACCAAGTGCTGTTCTTTGGCATAACAGGGGCCATCAGCTTTCAGGCCTGCGATACACATGTCCTAACCACCAGACCACTAAGTTGGTGCAACTAATTTTTTACTTTTTGTGATGGTAGCACCACTTCTGGTTTTAATATCTCTATTAGTAATAGCTTATTTGCTGTAGTAGTTTCCTACGGCTTCTGTAACAAACTACCACAAACTAGGTGATGAAAATAACAGAAATTTATTCTCTCACAGTTCTGGAGACCAAAAGTCCAAAATCAAAGTGTCAGCAGGTTGGTTCCTTCTGAGGCTGTGAGGGGGAATCTGTTCCCAGCCCCTCCCCTGGAGGTTTGCTAGCCATCTTTGGTGTCCTGTCTTCTGACTTGCAGATATGTGCCTTTATCTTCACAAGGCATCCTCCCTGTGTGCATGTCTGTGTCCAAATGTCCCCTTCTTATCTTCTAAATAGAAGCTCACCCTACTCCAATACAACCTCATCTTAACTATTATATCTGCAACAGTCCTATTTCCAAAAAAGGGCACATTCTGGAATATTGGGTGTTAGGACTTCAGCATGCGAATTTGGGAAGGGAACATAATTCAACCCATAACATTCTCTAAAAGAAAAGGGAAGGGAAGGCAAGGCAAGGCAAGGCCAGGCAAGGCAAGGCAAGGCAAAGCAAGACAAGACAAGACAAGACTCAAAGGACTAGGACACAAGCAAAGCAACATTTTCTCTCTCATGTAACAGAGTTCTAGGTCAGTGGGTGACTCTGTTCTTTTATTTACAGACCCAGGTTTCCTATGTCTTATTTCTTGCCCATTTTCCAGGACTTTATTCCTGTATATAACTGAAACTGTGAACTCCATATTACGAAAAATATAGTCCGAGAGCACAGGGGAGGCAAGTCTGTGTTTGAAGTGCCACGTACTTCTCACTTTCCACACTGGGTTACATCTAGCAGCAAGAGAGGCCAGGAAATGTGGCACAGGTGGTCAGCTGTGTTGCTAGGCTGTGTTATTACAGAAGGAGAAAGTCCATTTTTCTGGAGAGCTAGCAGTTCACATTCCATCCCTCTAGCCACCCAATACAGGCATATTTCATTTTAATGCATTTCACAGATATTGCATTTCTTTACAAATTGAAGGCTTGTGGCAACCCTGTATCAAGTGAGTCTCTTGGTGCCGTCTTTCCTAAAGCATTTGCTCACTTTCTGTCTCTGTGTCACATTTTGGTTATTTTTGTAATGTTTCAAACAGTTTTATATACTTGTTTTGGTGATCTATGATCGGTAATCTTTGAGAAATCATTCATGAAAGGGAGAGTCAATCAATGTGACAAACTTCATTGTTGCCTTGTTTTAAGAAATTGCCACAGCCACCCCAACCTTCAGCAACCACCGCCTTGATCAGTCAGTCTCCATCAACATTGAGGCAAGACTCTCCACCAGCAAAAAGATTATGACTCTGAAGGCTCAGATGATAGCATTTTTCTTAGCAGTGCAGTATTTTTTTTAAGATTTATTTTATTGTCTTTGAGAGAAGGTGAGAAAGACAGACAGTGAAAGAGAGAAGGGAATACAGTCCATATTTGAACATCATCAATTTTTTGACATAGTTTCATTCCACACGGGGCAGTAACCAAACTGGGGACCTCCCTCATGGGAGGGGAGGACCTTCACCACCATCCTGACAGTTACCAGCTGGGCCACAGTTCAGCATATGGGTTTGCACAGACTGGGGCCGGGATTCGATTCCTGGACCTCACGGTTGCAAGGCAAGCACTCAACCTGTTGAGCTATCCTGGCATCTCCAGCAGTGCAGTATTTTAAATTAAAGTATGCACATTGTTGTTGTTTTTTTAGCCATATTATTGCATGTTTAATAGAGTACAGTACAGTGTAACATAACTTTATATCTACTGGGAAACCAAGAAATCCGTGTGACTCACTTTATTGTGATATTCATTTTATTGTGGTAGTCTGCAAACACACACACTATCTCTGAGGCCTGCCTACTAATAAAAGTGTTCTTCTTTTAACCCACTTCTACCCACCCTGGAGGAGACAACCCAAACTCCCATTCAGCTGAAGCATTCAGTTTAGGGTCATCAGAATGGAATGTTTCTCCCATGACCCAATAATTTATAAATCAAGAGTCCATTTATCTCACCCAGTGCACAATATGAGACCACCTGTTGGTCCGTAATAGAGATCAGATCCCATGGGGCAGTATTTCTTTAAGAATCCCTTGCTATGAAGTGGCACAAATTCGTTGGCTCTCTGGAGGAGACCCCATTGCCTGTTGTTCCCTGTGGTCTCGGTTTTGCCATCTGCGATGACCTTCCTTGTTATTACCCTCCATGGTTATTTCCCTCACATTTGAAGTGAATGTGGTGGTTGAGTCCCATCTTGGGGACTCTGCAGCTCTCTTAGACTGACACCTCCATGCAAATTAGACACGTGGGTAGTGTTTTAAGGCACAAACTGGACTCATGGGTTGAAGAGAATTATTTAGAACACTTAAGGCTGTTTCCATTCAGTAACCATGTCCAAAGTCCTTCATTCCTTGTTACATTCTTTGAATGACCCAGGTCTCTTTATCACGGTAATAATGGCTGCCTGAGGTCATTTGATATAAAAGTCTCCACCCACCGGTAGTGACGCTATCATCTAGGAATACCTGGGGCGCTCACAGGGGCTGGGACAGCTTGCAGCAACCCCCACAGACATTTCCCCATCTGCGCTGAGGTTGTGCTGCGGCTGGACCAGTTCTCGCGGTGTTTACTATTGATTGCAAGACACACCCAGCAACAACCATCAGGGAACTTTGAAAAACAAGGTTTACTACTCGCAGGTACACAGCCCACTTGAGGTCCACATAGCAAGGTTGTGGGGAGAGAGACAGGGGACCTGGGACTCTGCCTTTATGGGGGTCCGGTTGGTGTGTAAGGTTTTGTGGGTTAATTTATTGGCTACTTTAAAGCGTAAGAGTGGGAATTCAGGTGCAGGAAAGGAAACGCAGGGTCACTCAAGCTGTCAGTAACCTAGGTCACCCAGGGCTTTCTGAAAGAGGGATCTTCCTAGGTGGGCGTGGCCTAATTCCTTGTCTGGTTGTGCTGCCAATGGCTGTGCCACACAGCTGGCAATATGTTTATTCAAGATGGATGAATTATTACTCAGCCATGAAAAAGAAGGAAAGCCTGTCATTTGCAACAACACTGATGGACCTTGAGGTCCTTATACTAAGGGAAACAAGTTGGACAGAGAAAGACAAATACTGTTTGATCTGTTATATACTTGCATGTGTATATACAGAGAACATATCGGTGGTTGACAGAGGCAGGGGATGAATGTTAGGAAAAATGGTGGTCAAAAGGTACAAACTTCCAGTTATAAAATAAATAAGTCATGGGGATATTATGTACAACACAGTAATTTCAGTTAACAATACAGTGTGTATATTGAAAAGTTGCTAAGAGAGATCTTAAAAGTTTTTCTCTCAAGAAAAAAATTGTGCCTGTGTGTGGTGATGGATGTGAACTACAGTATGGTGGCATCACTTGGAAAGATGCAAGTATCGAATACTATGTTTTACACCTGAAACTAAAAAACAAGCAAAACAATCTGAGCTGTTGGTATTTAGGACAGGAGTCAGTAAAGTACCACCGGTAAGCCAAATGCAGCCCACCACCTGTTTTGGCAAATAAAGTTTCTTTGGAATACAGCAACAAAAACATAATTTAACTGAATTTGGAAGTGTAGAGAGATATCTCAGAAAAAACAGACTCCCCACGCCAAGGGCAGCTTTGCTGGATGCCCGAGATGTTGGTCCTTTCCAAAAGGAGTGCTTCTCAACCAAGAGAATGATTTAGCTTGCCTCTCCCGCCCTCCCAGGGGGACATGTGGCAATGTATGAAAACATTTTTAGTTGTCATGACTGGCACTAGGGTGTGAATGGCATCTAGTACGGAGAGGCCAGAGTTGCTGCTCAACATCCTACGCTGCACAGGACAGCCTGGTGCTATACAGAAGGGTCTGACCTCCAATATCAGTAGTGCGAAGGCTGACAGATCAGCCTTAAAAGCTGCCGTGTTTTAACTCTTCACCACCCCACTCTGCATTAGGTCAGAAAGGCAGCAGTGCAGGTGGGCCCTAAACAAGCTAAATCCAGAATCCCAGGAGAGACACCTGGGTGACAGGGTGTATCCCAGAGAGAACAAATAGGCAACAAGGACTATACAGGATCGGGGGGTTCCCCTATGTTCAAGCTGATAATTTAGCCTGCCATGGTTTTTTGTTGTTGTTTTGTTTTTAAAGATTTATTATTTTTGACAGAGAGACAGAGAGAAGGGGGAGGGCCCAGAGCAGTCTCCATAGCTGTATGACAACAGTTTTCAACATGGCTTTGTTCCACACAGGTGGGCGGGGCCACGCAGGGTTGGAACCCAGCCAGGGGCCTCCTGCTTGGGAGGCGCGCCCCTCGAGCTGAGGGATGGACGGGGGCCTCCTCCCACACAGGGGAAGCTCACCCCGACAACAATCGAACTGAGGGCTTCCAGCATGGGAAGCACACCCCAGTTCAGCATATGGGGCTGCACCCGCCAGGGCAGGGATTCAATCCTTGGTCCGAGCGCTTACCCTGCTGAGCCATCCCGGCTTCCCTTTCCATGGTTTCACTGATGCTGGCAGAAGATAGAGACTCCAGGGTCAGAGACAAAAGACAAAGGACTTAGTTTCTCACAGCACAGCAGCAGCATGACCTTTGTGTTTGCAGGTTCTGAACCCAGATTGGCACTAGATAGGACATTGGGTTTGCATCACAGCTGAGGAACTCTGAGCTTAGTAACCCGCCTTTTCAAGTGGACTGCAAACAAACCCACTCTCCCTTTATCTCAGAGGAGACATGAATCTTTATTATACAGACAGCAAACAAATCTGCCCTCAGCTTTACAGGAGGAAACTCTACCTTCCAAGGCTGCTTGCTATACAAATATCCTTAAAAAGACAGCTGGAACAAAAGCTATCCACACCCTTGTTCGTGATGTGTGTTTTATGAAAATACCAGAAACTCAGGGAGAACTGTCTCCCAATAGTGGTAGCACTGACACCTGTCATATGTAAGGGCAGTTTGGGCTGGAAGTCATGCATATGAGGTATAGTGTGTAGTGGTTCAGTGTGCAGACTGTGGCGTCAGACAGACTGGGTTCACGTCCTGGTTCTGCTACTTTTTAGCTGTGTGACCTTGAACAAGTTACTTGAACTCCCTGTTTCTCCCGCTGTAAAATGAGAACAACAATAGCCCCTATCTCAGAGTTATTGTGAAAATTAATATATGAGCTTATGTATGCAAGGTACTTAGAACAGTGCAAGCAGATTGAAGGCCATGCTAGTGTTCACTATAATTATTATTAATTATCATGACGATGCCACAAAGCTTGTGGTCATGCCTGTTTTTCTGCATTTGTGGGCATGCTGTGTAACCCACACAGTTCCCTTGCAGTCTGCCTCAGAGAAGTGGAGGAGGTCATTGGGGCCCTTTGCTCCCTCCCGCCCACACTGACTTAATAAATGGGACTGCAGGGCTGGAGCAGTGGTGGGTTCAGGTCCCAGGGAACCTAGGAAACCGAAGTTCAAATTCTGCCTTCGCCATGTGCCAGCTGTGTGACTTTGGCAAGTAACTTCCCAGCTGGGGACTTCCAAGTACTTACTGAACAATGTTTTGGGTGAATGGAGAATGAATCCCCTATCCGCCCCGCCCCCCGTCCCACGTGACCTGCTCAGCCCACACTCTGAGTCATCCTTAAGCAGTGCCATTTTGATTGTCATAGTCATATTATTCAATGAGCAAGACTCCATAGGGTGCAAGCTGAGAACATCTTTGCTCTTTTCCTCCAGTTCTCAGTAAATTCACTCTGGCCCAGTGCCTCTCTGCATGCCTCAAATTCTAGGAAAGATATTGGGGAAGGCGGGTAGAGACACCCCCATACTCTCCTCTGTCATCCGATCCTTGCAGCTTCACCCAAGGAACACTCAGTCTCTCCCACCTGTGGTGTTTGCATATGTAACACCCATCTCCACTACCCCTATCACACCTTTCAGTCCTCTTTCAGACTTACCCTCAATTGCCACCTCCATGGGGAAGCCTTCCCTGACTTCCACCCAAGACTCATCAGGTCCCCGTGTTACAGATTCCATTAACATTTTTATTCGAGACTCTCCGTGCTGCCCAAGGGCCCTCAGCTCCCACTTTCCTCCTTCCAGCAACTGCAGGTCTTGGAGCGGGTGGGGCCTTTCCACAGCCGCTGAGGCTGGCGCGGCCCATGCAGAGGCAGGCCAGAAGTGCTAAGCAATCTACAGCTTCCCGCCAGCCCGACCAGGAAGCAGCCTTCAGAAAACGAGGATGGAGTGGTGGAGAAACACCCCAGCTCCTACGCCCCTCAACGCCGAAGACTCTGGAGTGTGCTCTCTGCTGTCCCCCAGAGGTCTGTAGCGGGACTGCGCCCCAGTTTTCCAGAGTGGCACCTGGCTTCCTTACTGCAGTTAGTGGCCACCTTCCCGTCTTCGTCTCACCTCCCACCCCTTACACGTGTCTCCTTGGATCACCTCCCAAATAAATTACTTGCCCCCGAATTCTTGTCTCAGCATCTGCTTCTGGGGGAGCCCAGCCTCAGACACCAGTTTTCCCTTATCCTAATGAATTCTGTAATTGTTTGTGGATATTGGGCATCTCTTCCCAATGGCCTGAGCCATGTCCATCCTAGTGTCTCCAAAGCCCATGCAGTGCCTGGCATGTAGTAGATGCTCAATAAATGACCCTGAGTCCTGGTTGTGAGGTGGCCAGGATGGTAATGAGACGCTCTGCTGGCTGGCCTCAATCTCCCCTTCTGTGGTTAGGAGGGCTGAAGAGGGCTTGTGAGTGGGTACAGAGTAGGGGTGTGGTGGAGGGGCCTGGGGAGGCTCCTGTCCTCCCTCCTCCTCCCTACTAGGTCCTGCTTCCAAGAATTGGGGCTCGGGTCCCCATCCCAGCTCCCGCTACTGTCCCAGGGGTCTTTTCTGGAGGGTCCGTCTCATGCCTTCTCCCTCTGCCCTCACTTGGGTCCTCAGAAGCCCCCAGTTGGAGAGTAATGGTGCAGGAGGGAAGCTTACTCCTTCCAAGCTATAAATGGCAGCCTCCACCTGCCTTGTGCCCCAGGCCACACAGCCTAGACAGCTGGGCCAGGGTCCCCAGGGGCCAAGAACCCCAGATGACCCTTCAGGCCTAGCCAGGACTCCTGGGGTGTCTCTGAGGCAGGTACACAGAGGGGACATAACTTCAGTCCTAAAACTGCAGGGCAGGGCTGTGGGTAGCACAGTTGGGCTCTAATGCCATCCCTAGCTGCCCTCTCCCCTCCTAGGCATCAGATTCCATAAGAGGTCAGTCCAAAGACAAGGGTCTGCCCTACAAGGCCACCGAGCGAGAGGGCATCTCCTGGGGGAGGGATCCTTTTCAGGGCTGGTGGTGTCAGACCTGGAATTAGCCACACCACCTGCGGTAAGATGGGTCCCAGGGTCTCCCTGGGGGAGCAGGGGTGGAGGGAGCCAACCTCTGATGACTCAGCCTGAGACAGGCAGGGAATTGGGAGGGAAAGGCATGGTGCGGGGAGGTCTTAGGACCTCTCTCCAGCTGTTCTGAAGTCAGCTGGGCCAGGTTCCAGCTCTGCCACTCACAAGCTTGGGTGGCTCTGGGTAGGCCACTCTGGACCTCAGCTTCCTCCTCTATAAAGTAAGAATAAAAACAGTCCCCTGCCTCTGGGGGGTTCAGGAAAATGGAAGTGAGATGCTGCAAGTTGAGTGCTCAGCAAGGCATCTGGCACATGGTAGGCACTCAGCGAACAGTATTCCACTACCTACCATGTCCTCTGCACACAGCCAGGGCATGGGGGCAGGGGGTGGAGAACAGAGTTGGGAGGGTCTGGGATGGGTCCCCTCCCCTCTTCAACATAGAGAGAAACCAATGTCCTCAGAGAACGAGAGAGGTTCCAGAATGTTCTGTTTGCTATCATTTTTGCTGTGCCTTTGGGTAGGGGAGTTCTACCCATGACAAAAAAGCAGGAAGCTAGCTTAAATGGCAGTACAAGAATCAAGCTGGGGTGGAGGGAAGCTGAGAACTCTGGATCTTAGCCTGACCCCCAAGCTCCCCAGTGGTACCAGCCACTGCCCAGTTTTTATTTATCCCACACCCTTCTTCAGCCTTAGGAAGCACAGAAACTTCACTACCTCCACTTTGTCTGAACCCCCAGGAGGGTTTCCTGGAGGGCTTCCTGGAGGAGGAGCCATCTGATCTGGGCTTTGAAGAATGAATAGAAGTTTTCTAGTTCAAGAAGTGTGTGCAGTCAATAGTTTAGTGGTTACCCCAGGGTAAAGGGGAAGGTGATGGGAGAGCAGGGGGCAGGTGGGGAAGTAGGGAGGGGGACATCAAATTTGTGGTGATAGAGAACTGACTCCGGGTGGTGAGCACATAATGCAATGCATGGACAATGTAATGTAGAATTGTACACCTGGGACCTATGTAATTGTTACCAACCAATGTCACCCCAATACATTTCACAATTAAAACAAACAAACAAAAAGTATGTGCAGAAAGAGAGTATGTGAGTATATAGACGGGGGTCGTTCATTTTAATTAACAAGGAATTTCTGGTTTCCTGGGGGCCAGGCACTCACTCATGGGCCCACAACTACAACCAAGGCACAGGCCTGTCTCAGAGCAGCTCACCGTACAAAAAAGGTGATCAAACAGTAACAATAAGAGTAATAGCTCCCACATTCTGGGCATGTGCTATGGGGCCTCAGCACATGAATAGCACTCTGTGTCTGTCAAGTGAATGAATGAGCAAACAAATCTTTCTAAAAGCAGTGAGTCCTGCCTCAGTTGCTGGAAGAGAGGCACAAAGGGCCAAGGGCACCGGATGCAAAGGCCTAGAGGTGGGCACAGCAGCCCTGCCTGGGCAGCAGTGGGAGGAGCTCTGCCCCCCGAGTTGGGGAGAGTGGCAGGGGGGCGAGCATGAGTAGGAGTCTTGAGTGAGAGGCTGAGAGGCTAAGGCTTCCTGCTGCTGAGGGTGCTGGGGAGCCACAGCAGGATTCTGAGCAGGGGAGAGAGATATCAGGGTCTGATCTGGGCCTGCCTTGGTCTTTCTAAGAGTTTCTGAGAGAAAGATGGCCTAAGTCAAACTCGCCCTAGTGAGCCAGATCCATGGTGGGGCTAGATGAGGAGAGAGAGGGAGACAGAAAGGAGACAGAAAGAGACAAGGGGTGAGAGAGGGGAACTGAAGAGGTAAAGAGGGAGAGAGACAACAAGATACAGAGAAAATCTGAGAGAAAAAGAGATGGAGAGACAGACAGGGAAATGGAGATAGACACAGAGACATGGAGAGAGAGGGAGAGATGGAGGGAAACATAAAAAGAGAAGGAGACAGACAAAAAAGAGATGGAGACAGAGAGACTGGGGGATCGAGACAGAGATAGTCAGTGAGCGATGGAGAGAGACACAGGGAAAGAGACAGAGATGGAGAGAGACAGAGACAGTCACTGAAATAGAGACAAAGGGAGATGATGAGACAGGCCCTCCAGAAAGAGGCCTGGGGCAGGAGCTGGGATGGGGGCCTGAGCCCCAATTCTTGGAAGTAGGACGCAGTGGGCAGAAAAAGGAGGCCAGGAGCCTCCCCAGCCCACCACGCCCCTCCTGTGCACCCGCTCACAAGCTCTCTTCAGCCCTCCCAACCATAGCTGGAGAGATTGAGGCCGGCCAACCAGCAGGCTGCGGGGGATCCCCCTGGGCCAACCTGGGCCAACCTGGGCCAGCCTGGGCCCGCACACTCACCGGGGACCTGTGTCACCAGGTTAAAAATGGAAACGGGTCGGACCATTTTTTTTTTCCTTTGAGAAAATCCAAAGCCCAAATAAGGCCTGGGCTGCGGGCGGCCGGTGAGCTGGCCAATTCCTCCTGAGCGAACGAGCAGCCTGGGCTTGGGCCCTTCTCCAAGACTCGCCCAGGCAGGGCGGCACGCCCTGGGGAGGCTATAAGGGCCCTACCCTGCCCTGCTGCTCACTTGGCAAACTCCGCAGACCCCGCCACAGACCCCGCCACCAACACCCCGCTTCACCCAGCCATGGAGGCCATCAAGAAGAAGATGCAGATGTTGAAACTGGACAAGGAGAATGCCATCGACCGGGCCGAGCAGGCCGAGTCAGATAAGAAAGCTGCCGAGGATAAGTGCAAGCAGGTGAGGGGCCACCACTGGGCCAGGCGGGGCCAGGCTCTGGGCTGAGGGTGGGGGTCTCAGAAACCTTGCTCCCTGGAAGATGGGAAGGGGACAGAGGGTGACGCTCTGGCAGAGAAAGAGTGAGGGGACCATCGTTCTCCCTGGAGGGATCCCTGCGCTGAGAGAGAGAGGGGTGACAGGATCCACCCAACAGGGCCAGCGGGAGCCAATTAAGTGAGAGAGAGAAGGAATGTTTGTGCGTGCTGGATGTGTGTGTGCAAATGTGTGTGTGTGTAGGTGTGCCAGGGTGAGTGTATCAGCATGGGTGTGTGTGTACTGGATAAAGTGGTTGGGAGATGCTGTGGGTGGATGGGTGTAAGCGTATTTGTGTGTGTGTGTGTGTGTGTGAATATTTCTGTGTGTGCACATGTGTTTTGTGTGTGTGTTTAGGCTGGAGAGTGTGGAGTGTGACGGTAGCTGCGAGGACAAGTGTGTGCAGAGAGAGGTATGAGTCTGTGGCTGTTGGAAAGTGGGTGTGAAAGAGTGTGGATGTGTTTGTGAGTCCATGTGTGTGGATGGTGGTATCAGCTGGGGTTGTGTGTTAGGGCTGTGCGTTTGTGCAAAAGTTGGCATGCCTAATAGAATGTGTGTCAAGGTGACTATATCAGTGCTGACCCATTGGTGTGTATGTGTGGGTGCCTGTTGAGGTGAGGGTGGCAGTGCAGAGTTGTGTGTGTGTGTGACTGGGAGCCTGTGGGTGTGCAGGGGTGGCTGCCCCGGGAGGGTGGCCATGTGCAGGTGTGTGGTGGGGACAGCTGTGATTGGCAGCAGGGGCAGTGAGGGTTTGGGTTTGGAGTGACCGGGCAAGGGTTTGGAGACTGGGCTGGGCAGAGAGTTGAGAATCTCCATGGGGCTCTGCCCATCTGGGGTGCCCCTGCTGCCCCTGCTGTGAACCTGGCAGAGCAGGCAGAGGCCCTGGTCCCGGAACTTTGGGGATGAGAGTCCCTGGAGGCCCTGGCAATAAGGGTGCATCAGGGGCAGAGGTGTGGGCAGGGCATTCCCACGGCCACAGCTTGGGGGCAGAGCAGAAGCCAGTTGTCTGGGTCGGGTGGCCAGAGCAGCCAGTGGTAGGACAGGAGGGGGTCCTGCCCCTTCCCTAGTGCCCTGCCCCCCACAGGGCTCACCAACACCCCCCAGATCAGCCACCAAGCCCTTAGGAGCTGGCAGGGTCTCAAATAAGCCCCAGGAGCCGCCCAGGGCAGTGGCACCACATGCCCAGCTCTGCCCAGCCTGGGCACCAGACCAGCTTGGCAGGTAAACGTGGGAGCTCTGAGACTGGCCCCACTCACAGCTTGGTCACTGAACGCCCTGGAACAAACACCACCCCTCTCTGTGCCTTGGAGGCCTCCTACAGGAAATGAGGAAGTGAGGCTGCTGCCTCCCTCACCGCTGTGAGAGGATTAGAGGTGAATGTGCAGGTGCAGCCCTCGTCCCCACACCTGGCACAAAGTAAGCTCTCAATAAATGAGGGGTTGTGTCCTGCCCCACCCTACTTCCCCTTTGGGCTTTCATCCCCGTGTCCTGGGGCTGCCCAAAGTACCCATGACAGCCGCACAGGCCAGCTCCACCCGTGTTCCCTGGCACAAATGCCCCGCCTCCCTCCCTGGGCCCCTCCCTGGCAAACACAGCTGCCCATCCTATGCTGGGCTGGGCTGCCTGCTTCCATCCATCATTCAGCCCTCACCATGAGGGGCTTAGCTAGGGATTCAGAGAAAAGCAACTTGATGGCTCTAATTTTCACTAAGGTGTGAGTGACTAACACAGCATACTCCACTTATAGACCAAGGCAGACACAAGTTCCACAGGGAAGGTTCCTCAAGGCCTCCAGCCAACTGTATGACGAAGGAAGCAGGGACAGTTCCTCTAGATTTCAGCTGCATTTTCATTCTGTTCTTTTTTCCCCATAAAGCCTCCCTCTGTGATGTGCTCACATTCAGGCTGTCTTTAGCTTTGTGACTCAGGGAACATTGCGGCCCCTCTTTGAACCCTCAGTGTTCTCATCTGAGAAATGGGACAACAATGCCTTCTGATGGCCAGGCATGGGACCCAAGGTCCCAGAGGTCCTAAGCAAAAGCGGGCACCCCATGGGGCTGATGGCCAGTCCAGTCTTGGAACAGAGGCTGGAGGCGATGAGGAACTGATTCAACTTACCCGGAGTGTCTTGTTTCAGAGGAGGCCAGAGAGCGTGGGTCTTGGGACCAGCCTGACCTTCAGGGGCCCTTCAGCAAAGTCCTGATTCCGGCCCCATCTGCCCAGTGTGGGAACAGGACTGAGAGGTCCACCCCGCCTGCTTCCTGCCCACCCCCCTCCCATGGCAGTGACATCCGCCACAACTGGTCTTTGACCCCATATCCTCAGCCCTACCCGAGGTCCCCCATTTACAAGGACTAAGGTGTGCGGCTGTGACCCTCCCAGCTATTTTACAGGCATGAAATGGAGGTCCAGAGAAGGAAATGACTTGTCCAAGACCTCCCAGAACCAGGGCAATGCTCCTCCACTCGCCCAGCAAGGTGTCACACACTAGTACATGCTTTCTGTATGGGATTCAAAGGGAAAGAAACCAATTTGTGTCAGTCTTATTTATTTTTTAAACGGGCTGCAACCACTGAGGGTTTGGGGTTGTGCTGCTGATTCATTCTGAGAACTTACCCTAGGGTTCCGTGGTAGGCAATGCTGGGGCCAGCGTGACCTTAGCTTGTGGCATGACTCCCAAGGAGCCCCAGGCTGGGGGAGACAGAGCCAAACATGGAGGGATGCCCCTGCCTCTGGGGTCACAGCTAGGTGAGGGATGGACAGGGACTAGAGGGCCCAGGGGGTGGCAAGGGTTCTGCCCAGGGCAGCAGGGCAAACTGCCAGGGGAGGGGGCGTTGCTGCTGGGTGTGGAGAGTCAATGGGAGAAGGGTGTCAAGCGAACCAGCTTGGAGTCAGTCTGACAAGAGTTCAAATCCCCTGTGTGGCCTGGGACAAGTCCCTTCCTCATTTGGGTCTCATCATACCCTTCTGTAACATGGGCCTTGCGTAACAGGCCTGGCACATTCTAAATGCTACATAGCCCCATGCCCACCTTATCCCAGTCCCCACCCACTGTCTGAATGTTGCCGGAAAAAGCCATCAAAAAACCAATTATCTTTGTACCCAGATGAGGTGCTCAAAGACCACTACATCATGGTTTCCATTTTGCAGAAGAGGAAACTGAGGCTAGGAAAGGGGGCAAGGGTCATACAGCTGGGGTTTGGAGTCAGGCTTCTGGACTCCTTGCCCAGAGGTCAAGGTCAGGGCCCACAGACGCTGATGTAGGCCTGAGCTGCTGCCATCTCCCTTCCTCTAACACAGCCTCACCCCACCCCACCCCTTCCCTAGCTCAGTGTAGGACACTCAGGGCCCTGGAGTGGGAGGCTGGGTGATATCACCATGGGACAGGGGCCCTTCTAAGAACTTACTTTTAAGAAATCTCTCTCTCTCTCTCTCTCTCTCTCTAGCCCCCTTCCCCACTTTCGCCAGTGTGTGTGCAACACCATCTCAGGGGTGAGCATGTAGCCCAGATCAAATTCCGAGCTTGATCTAGAAGCCGCAGGCACAGTAGCTTTTATAGCACATCCCCTTTGGGAAGGAAGTGAAGGAAATCAGGGAAGGATGCAGGAAAGGCCCCCTTGCATGAGGGCCATTTTAGAAGTGGGTTCAAATTCTGTGCTGTGTGACCTGGGGAAGTTCACTCTGCCTCTCTGGGCTTCCTGCAGTGAAGAGGAAGCAGGAGCATGAAGTGAGGCCCATAGTGGGCTGTCTGCCCACCTGGGAGCATGGACAAGATCAGGGGGTCAAACCCCTAAGCACATAAGTCGGATCAAAGCACAAGTTGGACTGACCACCCAGAATTAGGGGCAAGGGAGGGAGGGGCAACGGGGGGGGGGCAGAAAAGGCTTCCTGAGCTGACCCTTGACTGATGTACTGGGGGAGCCATAGAGATGGGGGTAAAGGGGTATGTGGTTTGTATCCCATAGACCTGAGTTTCTTAAACTGGGGGTACAGGGAGGGGGGGGCAAGACTCTCAAGATAAACAATGACTCCAATTTTAGAAAAAGTGGGATATATTTTTATTAAAGTGAACACAAGCCAGATGTGCAAGTGTTTAAAAGATTTAACCTGAGCCTCAGAACAAAGTGATCTTTGAGGAGTAGCTCTATTCTAGCCAAGCCCCCAAAGCCCAGCAGTACTGGGGGTCTGAGCCCTTCAACCCTTCAGGGTATTTTAATGACAATCTAGTCTGAGAACCACTCTCTTGGGCAATGGGGAGCCATTGCAGGTTCTAGGGGGGTGGGGGGGATAGGACTAGAAGGGGTTGGCCTGAGGGTAAGGGGGTGGTCTGGGGGTAAGGGGGTGGCCCAGGCCTAGAATATGAGACTTCCCCCTTTCAGTTAAACCCGGATCACAGGGAGGCTGCACCCCTGAAAGTGGGATGCAAAACTGTGTTTCTGGGAAACATGTCCAGACTCGTCTCTCCAAAGCTGTACTTTATTCCCCAAGAGTATTGGAGACCCTCAAAAAACAAGCACAGTTGGTGTCAGGACAAGCGAAGGTTGTGAAAATCCTATTAACAGGTAGCATACTGGGTGGTGTATAGCGTTATTCTGTTTTACAGGTAACAAGCCAAGAAAAGAGGACTCTCGTGAATGCGGGGGACGCCCCTGCACCACAGAGACGTGGCCCCCAGACTAACGAGTCCCCCCGCCCCTCTGTCTCCAGGTGGAGGAGGAGCTAACGCACCTCCAGAAAAAGCTGAAGGGGACGGAGGACGAGCTGGACAAATACTCGGAGGACCTGAAGGACGCGCAGGAGAAGCTAGAGCTGACAGAGAAGAAGGCCTCGGACGTACGTGCGCAGGAATGCCGGAGCCCGCGGCAGGGCCGGGCAGGGGCCTCGGGCAGGGGCCTCGGGCAGGGGCCTCGGGCAGGGGGGGAGGAAGAGGAGGAGGAGGAGGAGGCGGCGCCTGACGGCGCTTTCTCCAAATAAGTCCCGAGAAGGGGCACTTTCCAACAGCTGCGGCCAGCGGTGCCGACGTCAGGCCCTCCCCCAGCGGTGCTGACGTCGGCGGCCGGGCCAGGTGACCTCATCGCCCCGACGGCGGCCGGGCCGGGGGCGGGCAGGGGCGGGGGCAGCCCCAGCGCAGGCAAAGGCTCGGGGGCCGGGGCGCGGCTGCTGCAGCTCTCGCCGGAGCCGAGTCCCACCGAGCCGAGCGCCCGCTGCGTGCGCCCCTGCGCCTCCGCGCCATGGCCGGCCTCAACTCCCTGGAGGCGGTGAAACGCAAGATCCAGGCGCTGCAGCAGCAGGCGGACGAGGCGGAGGACCGCGCGCAGGGCCTGCAGCGGGAGCTGGACGGCGAGCGCGAGCGGCGCGAGAAAGTGAGAGCCGCGCCTAGGCCCCCTGCCCCGGCCCCGCGCGCCCCCTGCCCGGCGTGACCGCGGGTCCAGCGCGCCCCGGCCCCGCGCGCCCCCAGGCCGGGCGTGACCGCGGATCCAGCGCGCCCCGGCCCCACGCGCCCCCAGGCCGGGCGTGACCGCGGGTCCAGCGCGCCCCCAGGCCGGGCGTGACCGCGGATCCAGCGCGCCCCGGCCCCACGCGCCCCCAGGCCGGGCGTGACCGCGGGTCCAGCGCGCCCCCAGGCCGGGCGTGACCGCGGGTCCAGCGCGCCCCCAGGCCCGGCGTGACCGCGGATCCAGCGCGCCCCGGCCCCGCGCGCCCCCAGGCCGGGCGTGACCGCGGATCCAGCGCGCCCCGGCCCCACGCGTCCCCTGCCCGGCGTGACCACGGATCCAGCGCGCCCCCAGGCCCAGCGTGACCGCGGATCCAGCGCCTCCCGGCCCCACGCGCCCCCAGGCCGGGCGTGACCGCGGGTCCAGCGCGCCCCCTTTTCCTTCCTTTTCCTCGCGCGGTTCGCTTCCCGCGCTCCCGCCTGCCGCCGCCGCCTCTGCCCACCCCCCGTTAGCCCGCCTTCGCATCCCTGAGCCGCGCCGTTCCCGATCGCGGACCTGCACCCCTCTCCCGCTCCGGGTCGGCAGCTGAGACCCCCCTCCTCCGCAGCCCTTCTCCCCGGTCTGGGGCGGGGGAAGGGGTCGCCGCACCCGGGGCGGGCCGAGTGGGAAAAGGGTGGCGGGGCAAAGGTTTGTGCGAGGCCGGAGTGTGCGGAGGGGTGGGGGGCGCCGCACTGCCAGCCGCCTCGCGGCTGACGCCGGGGTCCGGGGGCGGCGGGCCGGCCGCTGCACCCGGGAGCGGGAAGTGAGAGTGGAAACGAGCTTCCATTGTCTGGGGCTGGACCGGCCGACTTAGGCTGGGGGCGGGGGAGAGGTTGCGTCGCACTTTCTCGCCTCTTCTGCGGCTTCCTGGCTCCCGCTAAACTTTCCCAGCTGTTCCCAGGGGCGCGGCGGCGACGTGTCTGCTCCCTGCAAGGGGCGGAAGTTCAGCCCCGAGCCGCCGTCCTGTCGTGCAGGGCCGCGGAAGGGACCCCGCCTTCCCCCAAAGGACCCTTGGAATGTTAGCACGGGGCCCTCGACCCGCCACCGTTCTGTGTGCCTCGGCTGCACGTCGCGAGGCCTGAGGCAGATAATGGGGCTGAATGGGGAGGGGACCTCGCTGCCTTCTGTCCATCCCCTGACTGTCCGTCGGGATGGGACAGATGGTAGCAACCCCTGGGGCTGGAGAGAGATCTGGATTGGTACTTAACCCCTAGGAGGTCTCCCCATCTGTAAACTAGGAGTGATGATAATGGCCACTCTACAGTAGCTGGGAGGATTCCAGGAGTAAAACCTGGAATGGCATTGGGCACGTAGTAGGTGCTCGAGTTCGGTTTCTTTTCCCTCCCATCTCTATCCGCAAAAGAGCTCACAGTGTAATGGAGGTAAGGGAGACACAGAGGCTGATTTCAGGGGTCTCTGTTCTGGGAGCAGGGCAGGGAGGCAGCCATCTGTGGGGCTTCAAAATGGAGGTTGAGCAGAGTCTTATAGAATAACTTAGAATTTTCTGGGACAAGACACTTGGCTGTGCAAAGACTCAAAGGCAAGAAAGTCGGGGGACAGGGTGGAAGCTGAGGGATCCTGAAAGCTGGGTGGGGACCCCAGAAGTGAAGAAGATGCCCAGCCAGTGGCAGTGCCATGGGTGTTGACAAGTCTGGGAATGGCCCGAGTGCTCTGGGGTTGGCACCAGTCACAGGCTTTAATGCTGTAAGGGCTGCCCCAGCCCCCATGTAAGCCTCCAACAGTAGCTAGTTTGGCTTCTTTTGCACACGTAACTGCAACCCTCCCTCTGATCTCATCCCAAGTCATCTCGCTGGAGGACAATTACTTCTGCTTAAAAATGGCCCTCAGCCATTAGCCAAGACAGGAGTGGGACAATCCAATTTGGAGGAGAGATGTTTTTGGAAAGTTGCAGACTTCTTAAAAAGCTTTCAAAGTATGCTTCTCTTGGTCAGGAGGGGGAAAGCCTGTGGAAGCTTCCTAGGCAAAGGAATGGGAGCCCAGAGGTGGGGGAAAAACACTCTTTCTCAGTCTCTTGTAGAGAAAGCCAAGAGCCGGCCTGGCGTGTGGCAGACTTCTGGGCTCCGACAGCTGGTTTCATTTAGATTTTTGTGTGATTAACCGACATCTTCCTGTTCCTTTGCCACATGTATCTAGTGAGCCTCTTTTACCTTATAAGGGAAATCCTTTGTAGAGTGTAGAGGCTTTGATTGGAGGAAGGGGTGGAGCCCAGAATGACTAGCAGTGACTAGCAGTTTTTCAAAAATACATATATATGTCGTAGATGAGTGCATCTCAGCACTCTTTCGATTCCACCTAGTTGAAAATGTGCCCAAAGTGTGGTTGTCAGGATTCAGAATCCTCCACACAAGGAGCTGCTGACTTAAAAAAAAAAAAAATGAAAGATATGTCCTAAACCAAACACCTCTGTATGATCTTAAGAATCAGTTCCTTTACTGTGAACAGGTATGGGGTTTCTTGCTGGGGTGATGAAAATATTGTGGAAATAGTGGTGTTGGTTGCACAATTTTGTGAATGTACTTTAAAAAAAAACATTGGGGGGACATTAGTTCCTGCCCCAGTTGCTGAAATTTAGACTCACACAATTTAAAAAGAATGAAAGGTGCCCACTTATTGGAAGGAGCGGGTGACATTTCTGAAAAGAGTTTGTTGGTGGTTTTTAACAGATTTTTCCAAGCTGGTGTTTCATAGGATGCTGCCACCAGCAACATCTGTGGGAGCTTCTCCCCCTGCTGCTAGGACTCAGGCCAAGAGGAGCTGCCTGATTCTGTTTTTCAGCAACTCTGCTTCATTCTATTACTCATTTTGTTTTGTTTTTTTCCCTGCATAAGGGAGCAGGAGGGGAGAGAGCGGTTTCCCACTCATTTGTACAGCCTACTCCAACTCAGAGATTATTTTCCTGGATGTGAAGAAGACAGTGTGATTACCTGGGCCTTCACTTCTCCCCGTGGTTCACCCACTTCCAATATCCCTTCCTGAGTGTGCCTGGCCTCGAAGCCCTCGCAGGACTCGGCAGGGTCAGCAACAGGGCTGGGACACTGGAGGCCATTCCCTACCAACTCTGACACAGAACAGAACTACTTTGCGTTGCTGGGCCTCTAGGTTTTCCCTGCTATAAAACGGGTGAGATTCATGAGGGTTAAATGAGGTGAAATCCTGGCCAGAAGAGCTGCCCTTGGGTGGGACTTCCCACGTGCCAGGTCGCCTCACCTTCAATGACAAGTCCTCACAGCAGTGTGGAGTAACCAGGCGGCAGGACAGGGAGGTTCAGAGTGCTGAAGCAACCGGCCCAATGCCCCATGGCTACAAACAAGACAAAACGAGCCAGCATTGTTTTTATCCTAAAGCTCTTGCTTTTATGCATATCCTACCACATATCCTTCCTTGTGGGGGAAAACGCCTTGAAAAGCCAGTAACACTGTTCAGACATCTCAGTGCATGTAACCGAGATTTCTCTCTTCCATCTTTCTGTCTCATTGTCTCAGCCACGCTTAGTTAACTATGGTGTCCCATTCGGGCTGCCTCCTTTCCCCAGTGTATGGCCAGTTAACTGAGGGCTTCATATTCTTGCATTTATCTTGTCAATGAGATGTCTGGGAAGATAACTTTTTTACATGACAGGGTGAGCTGGGTCACTGATGGCCTTGTTCTCTTAGGAGTCCCATGCATGGAGAGGCCAGCACTGTCCTCTCACCGCGTATGATGTACTTGTCTCCCATGTTGACTTGACCTCCCATCCTATACTGAGACACACACCTTCATCGTCAAGGGGCAGGTGTTTGCTGAAGTTTTCAAGGAAGATCACACAGAAAATTCACATTCTCCAAACAAGAGTGTGAACTCTTTGCTGCCGGGATTCCTGGGTGTGCTCTGGCAGGGGTGTTGTGTTAGCTGAGGGGAGAGCGCCATGTGAGTGGGGGGCTCCTGCCATTGGCTGGCCTGTTACCTCCTAACCTGGCTGCCCCTCTGACCCCCCCAGGCTGAAGGGGATGTAGCAGCTCTCAATCGACGCATCCAACTCGTGGAGGAGGAGTTGGACAGGGCTCAAGAACGACTGGCCACGGCCCTGCAGAAGCTGGAGGAAGCAGAAAAGGCTGCCGATGAGAGCGAGAGGTAAGGGTGCTGTTGGTGATGGCTTCTGGGAAATGGGGCTCTAACTGGACGGCTCACTTCGCAGAGCTGAGGTGGAGGTGAGTGCGATCATGTGACCTGAACGTGGTGCACATACGTACAGTGTGTGACAGCGCTTTGCAAATCAACACGCTATGTGTGTAGAGGTATTTATTGTCGTCGTGGTAATAGAGAAAAACTCAGGCAAAGGAGGGCAGGAAATATGGGCAAATGTAATTGCAAGTGTGACTGTCACTGGTGATCAGTTTGCAGAGCCTGAAAACCACTATTCACCTCATCCATGCTTTCAAGACAGCAATTTCTGGGGTGATGTGAGATAGGGGCAGATGAAAACTTGGAACCTTGGAACCAGCTGTGTGCATAGGATTGTTGACAGTGCTGTAGGGCAAGCTTTGGGCTATTGATCAGTGACACATGCAAACTAGCCCCACTGATGTACTTGCAGCTGATGGTGCCCCTCACCTCCAGGGCATGAACGCTGCGTTTGGCCTCCAATGAGGTGCCCCATCTCCTGGAGTGGGAGGGACAGTTCTCTGGCACAGTTCTCTCAGATTATGATACACAGAAGCAGCCATCATTGTGTGGTGTAAATGGGTTCCTTGTGTGGCAACCATGTGAGCCAGGCTGGTGGTCACTGGGTGTCCACCACATGATGCCACCAGAATTCTCATTTGACCCATCCACCACGGTTTTCCAGGATGAACTCCTCCTCCAAAGGATTCATTCCTGATGGTGCTATCATGACCATAAATCGCAGATGAAAAACCAACTGAGGAATCTTGGCGATGACTCGGGGAGTTGCCCAAGCAGGAAATTTCTTTTCCCGTGCAGTTGAACAGCCCATGCAGAGGGCGCAGACCCTGGAGCCGGCTCTGCTTCAACTTCTTAGTGGAGGGAGAGTGGGCAGCCCCCGGGGAAGTGTGAAGGATCCCATCACAGGGTGCTTGTGGCTGGGCCTAGGGCCTGGGTTAGCTGCTGCCTGAGTGCACACTGTCAGACCAGCCTGGTTGGGTGTCTTATTTCCAGGACATCCACAGGGCAAACCCCGAAAGCCTGGGAAGGCCCCTCTCTTATGTTACGTCACCAGAAGCCTTTGGTGACAATGTTGGAGGGTGATGTTTTTTGGTAAAAGGAATTCTATACTCAGGAGCTGGACGACTCACGTTTTAAGTTCTTCCGCTGCCGTTTACCACATAGGCTTAGGCAGGTCACTTTGATTTCTCCAGGACCACAGATGGTCTAAGCTTGCTCACCTGCTGTTATCCTGGGTCGGCCTCTTCAGAGGTGCTGATCTTACCTAGTTCACTCCAAGCAGTGCAGGCCAGAGAGAGCTCATTTCATGGTCAACCAGCTGAGTTGTGGGAGACTTGTGGCTGTCCCAGGACATACCCACTTCAGGCTGTCCTCATCCCACACCTTGCCGGCACCTGCTTCTTACCCTGGGCTTTCCACTGCAAACCGTCCGTGGTTTGGGTTTCCATTTACTCCTGTTTTTGAAACCTTCCAGTGGTTTCCTGTCCCTGGGGCATAAGACCCTTAGCCTTGTCATTCAATTGCCCAGCCTGCAGGTCTGGTCACCCTGACCTCCTGCCGGACTGTGTCATTCCTCTCTGGCATTCTTATGCAGCTCCCTAACTGGAGAATAACTTTCTTATTCACTTGTGGACTTTTCTGAAAAGTCTTCTGTGACACATGTACACCCTTCCCCAACTGCAGCGGAATTCATCTTTTCCATAGCCAAACTGGCCCAGCCCTCCAGTCAGTTTGTAACACAGTATGAGTATGCCTTTAGAGGTAGTACAGGATGGGACTCCAGAGCCAGATTGCCAGCTTTGAGTCCCAGCTCTGTCACTTACTACCTGTATAACCTTGAGCAGGTCACTTAGCCTCTCTGTGGAATGGGACAATGTACCTACTCCTTCATGGGGCAGTTGTGAAGTTTAAGGCACTTAGAGCAATGCCCGGCATCCAGTAAAGATGTGCATTGTGAGCAGCTAGCTCCACAGTTTCCTCTCTGGGGTCTGGTTCTTGGCAGATGTCTGGGAAGTGTTGAAATAAGCATGTGCGTGGGGGTGTGAAGTGAGGAGGTATTGTGTGTGTGTGTGGAGGGAATGACCAGGTTGCTCCTTGCAGAGGAATGAAGGTGATTGAAAACCGAGCCATGAAAGATGAGGAGAAGATGGAGATCCAGGAGTTGCAGCTCAAAGAGGCCAAGCACATTGCCGAGGAGGCCGACCGCAAATATGAGGAGGTGAGTGGGGCTGGCAGATGGTGCAGAAGCAGGATGTGGGGAGGAAATGGATGTGTGATAGGGAAACCCTGGGGCCACCCAAAGGAAGCTCGCAGTTAGGTCAGCTGTCCATCTGCCTCCACATCTGTTTTTCCAGAGACACCACTTGGCTGGGAACTTGTATCTCCCACGATGCCAAAAGGTCTTGGGGGATTCTGTGACTCCTGTCTGACTTGGTGGCAAAGCAACCAACGAGATTGCTTTCTGTCCTGTCAATGGTGTTTTAGCACAGTTTGGATACAATTGGGAATGGCGGTCCCCAGCCATGGGTCCTCAGACAATGAAAGCTTAGTCCCCCTTCTGCCTGTCTCCGTGGTCTCATCTCTTCCTTGCTCTCCTGTTTGCCTCACTCCTGGGGCCTGAGAGACAGAACTGACATGTTCTCCAGGGCTGAGTTGAAGCAGCAGCAGAGAGCCCCATGCTGGCAGATAGTCAGGGCGCGGCCTTGCTGTCTGCACAGGGAGGGTATCCTACCAGATGTGGCTTCTGGGGGTTGGTTTCCCATGATCCTTTTTGCCTCTGCAGGTAGCTCGTAAGTTGGTCATCTTGGAGGGCGAGCTGGAGAGGGCAGAGGAGCGTGCCGAGGTGTCTGAACTGTGAGTGGCAGAGCAGGGCTGAGTATGGTGACGCTCAGCTCCAGGGGCGGAGTGGGCGGGAGCTGGTTGACACTGACCAGGGCCTCAAGTCAAGCAGATGGGCATCTGGACTTATTGCTCGGTCCTTCTTCTTTGGCTCCGTGGCTAACAAAGAGAGATGATGATTGTTTGTCCTTGCTGCCCATGTGTTGACTCTGTTTGCAAAGCTATTGAGAAGTAGGGGTGAGGTAGCTGGTAGCAGAGCAGTCCAGAGGTCTCGTTCTCCCAGAGAGGGTATCTCAGGAGGTGCGGTGCCTTCTTAACAGAAAGCTGACCCATGGAAGGCAGGCTGCTTCCCACCCACACCCCCTCCTTCCCCCAATGTTTAAATGCTTTGCTCCTGATGTCATTGTTTGGCCATTACACATTCCTGGAGTGGGGGGTAGAGTGAGGAGCTTGACCAGATCCCACAAGCTCCAAAAATCCTCTCCCCTGGGCCCGCCAGCACCACGGGGCCTCCCGCATCCCGCATCCCGCATCCCACAGTGCTGAGAAGGGTCCAGTTTTGCAAATCTGTTCAGAGTTTGCTTCCTAGAGTGTCCAGTGTAAACTCTGGTTGCCATCTCCCAGGCTCCTGCTCTTCATTTCATTCCTCCACCTTCCGGAGTCTCATCAATCATAGATTCTGAAAGTCCCTGTGTTGCCTTAGGCTTGGCATGAGCCCAGGAGCATTCTACAAACCTTCCAAATATCCTCCACTGGCCTGCCTCGCCTTTGCCTGGCATGATAGGGTTTTGATAAGTACACAGTGCTCTGGCTCAGAAAAGGCCATTAACATTTTCCCCACATTCCTTGTGGGGGCCCTAGGCAGTATGGATTCCTCTGGAAAACTGCTTTTAGGGGAATTGCCGGCTGTAAGGGAGGGTAAGACACAAAAATTCTTTGTCTTTGTGCAGAAAATGTGGTGACCTAGAAGAAGAACTCAAGAATGTCACTAACAACCTGAAGTCACTGGAGGCTGCCTCTGAGAAGGTCAGTGGTTGGCTTGAGTTTGAGGGTGACTGGCTGGACTTTCTTTTCTTCCCCCTGAGGTACACAGGAACACACCAGGGTCTCAGGGATCTGACCTGTATTGGCAAACAGTCACTTGGGTTCCTAGCAGCTGTTTTTTTCCTCCCATAGAAAGAGGTGCTCGTGTTTAGTGGCTGGATTTCCCTCTTCTCTGGGGTCTTAGCACCGTCTTTGACCTCTGCTTCTTGTGGGTGAAAGTAGAATGAGATTGGTGCCTTCTCAGGCTCTTCTTGGGGAGATGTGAGCATAACCCCATAAATACAGACCTCCATTCTCACTTGCATCTCCTGGTTCCTCCAGAAATGTTAACACCTTCTTAAAGATAGAACAGCACGTATCAGAGGTGGAATTGGGCTTTTTAGGTTGAAACTGCCCCGAGCAGTCGCTCCAGGATGGAATCACATTAGGAGTCTTCCATGGCTCACACCACCGGATTCTCTCTCCTCTTCTCTTCCCCATTCTCCCTCCTCCTACTACCCTCTGGTTATACTGAACTTCAGTTTCACAGACATTCCATGTGTTCTCATCACCTCCAGTTCTCTGAACCTACTGTCCCCTGAGCCTAGAGTGGCCTTTCCTAGTCTCTGCTTGATTACCTCCTACAGTAGTCATCCTTTAAGCCTCTGCTTAAACAGCACTTCTGAGAACCTTCCCTGATTGCTCATCTAGGTTAGGTGTTTCTTGGCTGCATAGCCCCACCTGTTTTTCCTATCATGATGTTTGATAACATTTGTCCTAATTAATTAATTGCGTGCCTTTCTTGGTCTATATCTGACTTGTTTAGAGCTTGTCGTTAGTCCTGGTCTTGTGCCTGGCATAAACCTATTTGATACTAGGATATTTGATGAATAAATACAGGATAAGTGTACATGCCAAATGCCTGAGGCCACGGGGATAGATTTAAAGTGACAGTATGGGCTATGCTCCTGTGAGAGCTCAGTGGAGTGGAAGAGACTGACAAGATAACAAGGGTGCTTTTGGAACTTCAACAGAGGGACCTTGGAAAGTTGGAAGGAGGTGAACTTTAAAGAGACTGTGGAGCATGATGGCCAGGAGCTCAAATTCCAGAGTCAAGTTTGAGTTGAGGCTTGGTCACCTGATAGCCATTCGACCCTAAACCAATTACCTAACTCTTTACACATCAGTAAAATGGGATTGAGAATATCTGGCAACAAAGCCAGTGGTTGATAAATGTTGGCTAATAATAATCTTTGAGTTGAGCCTTAAAAGGCATACGTAATTTCTGATAGGTGGTAATGTGGAAAGGAACCTCCCATCGTAGACAAGGGCTGGGAGACCAGAGAGTACACAGAATGAGTTGAGGAAGTGGCCAGTGCCTAGAGAAGTTGTTAGGAAATGAGGTTGGAAGCATAGATGTGAAGGGCCCCATGTATTTCCATTCAATCACAGGCCCCTCCTTCATCATAATTTCATCTCAAGTTATCAGCTCAAGCCTTCAAATCGGTATCATCTCAGAGGGATCCCTCAAAGGTTCTCTGAGTTTTGCATATATTTCTCCTGCCAGGAACAGTGCCTGCCTCTACTTTGCTTCTTAGGCATGTTAAGCACACACTTTTTTGCCAAGGAGCAGGGAACCAGTGTTCTTTTATGCTTTGTTTTTTTTGGTTTGTTTTCCTTTTTTTTTTTTTAATATATTTTTTTTTATTTATTTATTTTTGACAGACAGAGAGAGAGAGAGAGAGTGAGAGAGAGCTGAACTGGGGGAGCTCCCAGTTCAGCATATGGTTCCCCACGGGCCGGGGCCAGGACTCGATCCCTGGTCCTCGGCGCTGCAAAGTGAGCGCTTAACCCACTGAGCCATCCCGGCTTCCCCTCCTATTTTTTTTAAAGCAGTGTTTTGGTTTCTCCCACAGTATTCTGAAAAGGAGGATAAATATGAAGAGGAAATTAAACTTCTTTCTGACAAACTGAAAGAGGTGAGTGATCATACCCAGCTGGCCAGGTTTCCCCTGGGGCTGGTCTTGAAGCAATCACAGTGACTCCTGTCTTTTTCTTTAGGCTGAGACCCGTGCTGAATTTGCAGAGAGGACGGTTGCAAAACTGGAAAAGACCATTGATGACCTGGAAGGTACGAAATTACCATGTAATTATGTTTGCCCTGCCTCCCTCTACCCGACATAGCCACAGAGAGTTGGGGGAGGTCTGTACAGAGGCTCAGTTGGGCTTTGTTTGCTTTAGGATAGTAAAGTGCATTGTGATGTCACACCTGCAAGTCTGGAGCACTGGAGTTGGATAGTACAAATCAAATTCAGACTTTAGTTGCTATTTTTTAAGAAGTAAACTATCTCTGGTTAATTAGCTCCACATGAAGGTACAAAGACCCAAATATGGCTGATTTAAAAAAAAAAAAAAACATCTTTAGAATTTCCTTCCATTTCCTCATCTCTGAGAGACGCGTTACATTTTTTAGATGCCTTGCATTTTTACAGAAGTTTTCTCCCAGAGAGCTCAGAGCTTATCACTGTATAAGAAAAGGAAATATACAGTAGAGACTGTAGAGACTAAATAAAGACTCCAGTATGCAAGACTGGTGCCCACTGACCCCAGAATTCTATCCTGTGTTCTTAATAAAATATTCTGGGAATTTGAGATCTTAGGGTTCATACAGACTCTCCAAAGTTGCCTAAAGGGTACAAAACTCACTCCTCAGATCATGTGTCCTGTATTTGCTTGAGAAGTGAGGTTTCCACAGAAGCGGAATGCCCTCGGTCCAAAGTATGACCTTTGAGCCAGGTGACATCATTGAAACTCAGAAACAACCCTGGGGTGGGAGACTGGTGAGGAAAAGTTCTGAATTTCTGGTCACCGCTCTTAAAGGTTCAGATGGCTAATTCCCTGCAGAACCTCAACGACCGAAATCACTCTGTCGACCTTTTGTTTTCTTGTTTTCAATAGGACACAACTTCCTCCTAGTTCATGCTTTGTTTTCTCACTTTTTTTTCCCTTCCTTTCATTGCTCATCTGTGGCACACCATTCTGATCCTCGTGTTCTGTCCCCTGTACCTCTTCTTCCGAACTGTCTCCCTGGGGACCGCCACCCTCTAGACGAGCTGTACGCTCAGAAGCTCAAGTACAAGGCTATCAGCGAGGAGCTGGACCATGCTCTCAACGACATGACCTCTCTCTGAGAGGCGGCGGGGGTGCTACCCTCTGTTCTATAGCAATACTGAAGTCTGTCTTCTCACGTGGTGCCTTCGTTCCATGGGCTTCTAGAAGTTCCCATTTCCTGCCTCCTGGTTTGATCCTTCCAGCGCCTTCTGTGTGCCTGGGTGACCGAAATAAAAAGAGGCGGTCCTTGTCGTTGTGCCCTCTCATTTCCATGTTCCCCCCCTTGCCGCTTTTGAGTCCTAGTAGCTTTGATGCCCTTGACAGTGGCTGTAACAGAAAGTGGGTGATTCAGATGAAGACCTCATTTCAGAAGGAAAATTATGCCCACGTGACTCTTTTCTAATGATGTGAGAATAAAAGCCAATTTGGCACTAGCTCTCAGATGAAAAGTTAACTATCTGCATGCCAGTAGCAGTTTTTCCTTAAATAGAAATTGTTTGGAGTGCAGACTCACCCTCCTTAAGCAGCTTCATGGCGTCAGCAGAACTGGCAGAAACGAGCAGGCTTGTGTCTAAAAAGAGGCTACCCGTGAATGGGGTTTGCTCTAAGGATTCAAACAGCGGCAATGGCATTTTGGTTTCTTAAGTCCCCCTTTTCACATTTGTTTCTCTGTGTTGTACTCTGAGAATGGTTCCTGGGGTTCCCTCTGTTTTCATTGTTCATGGAACATCTGTCCAGCTCCCAGTCCTGGGAGGAAATTCACTCATGAAGCTCACCTCTATACCTTGCCCTTAGAAAACGATACCACAGGGAATTAAAAAGCATCCCATTAGAGGGAGAGGGAGAAGAAGCTGTTGGAATGCCAAAGGAAGCAAGGTGATCCTTTCGTGAGTTCCAAACAAAGTTGCCTAAGATGCTAACATCTACTTTCCCTCATACTTGAATTAACTAGAATCAGGAACTTTACTTTGGTTGAAGAGGAACTCACAAAGTTAGTCTGTGAGTGTTAAAAAGTCATGGTTATAGTGACCAAAAGCTTATAGGTTTTTCCAGGAGAGTCCAAATTTAAAATAGTCTATGTAATCCTCCCCTACACCCTACCATTATCACCTCAAATTGTCCCAGAAATGCTGACATGATGATGCCCCTATAACCTGAAAAATGGCATGAAAATCTCCATTTAGTATCATCAATTTTGGGTCCCTATAGCTTTTTGTTTCTTATCCTATAATTTTTATTCAAGTGGAAACCTATGTCCCAATTCTTCTTTATACTAATTGCTCCAAAATACATCTCCCCTAACCAACCTAGATCTTTCCACTCCTAGCCTCTTCCTGTTCCTACCTACCACCCACTGGGAACTTCTGCATACACCATTCCCCGCAAACACTGCCATACATCCGTCCCTGGAAACACTACAGACTGTGGGGGTGGGGTTTTTCTGTTTGCTCTGTGTATTTGTCCTGGTATTTTTCCAGACATTTGTAGCCTCTATTCTTTGAAAATAACTGCAACCCTGCCTTTCCAGTCATTCTGCTTAACTAAGCACCTGAGTGGAACTTCACCGACAGAGTTTCAGGCTATGGAGATCTACTACAACCTGTTGACAGTCTGTGAGCCTGTCACGATTCTTTTTTTTTTTTTTAAGATTTATTTTATTGATTTTTGACAGACAGAGAGAAACAGAGAGAGACAGAGAGAAGGGAGAGGGCCCAGAGCAGTCTCCATAGTTGACATTAGTTTTCCATATAGTTTCACTCCACAGGTGGGCACAGGGCTGCGCAGGGCAGGAACTGGGCCAGGAGCCTCCTACATAGGCTCTAGCAAGAA
>PVKE010009389.1:0-44967 GCA_004027555.1 Craseonycteris thonglongyai
GGGGGCGTGGTCTCGGTGGGGGTGGGCGCACCGGCCCGCGCTACTCGGCCGTGGTCGGGCCGCGGCAGAAGTTCTGGTTGTAGAAGTGGCGGTTGTCCCTGGTGAGGGCGATGCCCAGCTGGGCCCAGAAGCCGCCCTGGCCGCGCGGCTGGTGGGGCCAGAGCAGGACGCTGGGGCGGCAGAGGCGCTGGCGCAGCCGCACGTAGCGCGAGCGGTGGGCGCCGGGGCGCAGCAGCACCAGCACCACCACGTCCTGGCGGTCCTCCAGCAGCCGCTGCTGCGCCAGCACGAAGCTGGCGCGCAGGAGGCCGCTGACCCGGTCGGTGCGCGCCAGCACGAACAGCGTCTTGCGGCTGCTGTAGACCGAGTCCCACAGGTTCTCAAAGAGCGTCTTGCCCGGGAGCCAGTCCCGCTCCTCCAGGCACAGGCGCAGCGCGCGGCGGCCGCGGCGCTCCTCCAGCTGCACCCGCAGCTCGTTGTACACCCAGTCGGCCACGGCGCCCTGGGCCTTGTCGAAGACCACGAAGGCGTCGTAGCGCAGGGCCTCGGCGCCCTGCCGGCGCCCCCAGCCGGGCAGCCGCGCCAGGCCCAGGTGGAAGCAGTACCAGAGGTCCCAGCCGCACAGGTGGTACAGCGTGGACCCGGCCAGGCCCAGCGCCACCGCGAGCAGCGAGACGCTGAAGCAGGTCCAGGAGAGGACGTCGTCCAGACAGAGGCGCAGGTCCTGCGCAAAGATGCTGCGGCCCTGCAGCTGGCCGGGGCTGCCGCACGTGACGCGCTTGGCCAGCCCGGGCACCGCCGCCTGCACGTGGAGCAGGAAGTCCACGAAGGCCTCCCCGCAGGCGCAGTGCAGGGGATTGTGGCTCACGTCCAGGACTCTCAGGCTGGCCGCTTGGGAGCCGAACCAAGAGGGGTCCACCAGCTTGAGGGCGTTGGCGCTGAGGTTGAGCTCGCGTAGACTGGAGGCCTGAGCGAAGAAGCCGGGGTCCACGGAGCCGATGCTGTTGTGGCTGAGGTCCAGCCTCTGGAGCCCCGTGCTGGCGGGGAGGCTGCCATTGGTCAGGGCCTTCAGCAGGTTTCCCCCCAGGTCCAGGTCTTCCAGATTGGGCAGCAGGGTCAGGCTGCTCCAGTTGAAGAAGGCCAGGTAGTTGTCACGGAGACGCAGCTGCTGCAGGCTCTTGGGGAGGTTGTCCAGGGTGTGGGGCAGGACAGCGATCAGGTGGTTCTGGGACAAGTCCAGGCTGACCAGCTTCCTCAGGCCCTGGAAGAAGCGCAGGTAGAGGTCTCCCTCGTTCCACATGCGGCTCAGGGAGTTGCCGCTGAAGTCCAGGGCCTGCAGCGACGGGCTGGACAGCTTCTGGGACACGCGGGTGTGGATGGCGTTGTGGGCCAAGCTGAGGTAGCGCAGAGAGGTCAGCTGGGCCAGGAAGCTGAGGTTGTGGCCCACGCCCTGCATGCTGAAGGGCTGGCTGTTGTAGCTGAGGTCTAGGGCCTGCAGGTGCGGCAGCTCTGTGAACGAGCGCCCATGGTACAGGTCCAGCTTGTTGTACGACAGGTCCAGCACCTGCAGGCTGGTCAGCGGCACGAACTCCGAGCCGTTGACCGCCTGTGAGATGCTGTTGTGACTCAGGAGCAGGCACTGGAGACGCGAGAGCCCGGCAAACATCTGCGGCTGGACCGTCATCAGGTTGTTCCGGGACAGGTCCAAGGTGAACTTGTCCTTGCAGCTCGGCCTGAAGTCGTTGGCACCGGGAGCGCCCGGGGGTCCCCCGGCCAGTTGCCGGACTGTCTCCCCGGCATCGGCCTCCCGGGCAGCGGTAGTCGCCGGGCTCGCAGCCCCGCTAATACGGTTGTAGGACAGGTCCACATAGGACAGGCCTGGGAACAGCCCGAAGATGCTGAGCTGGGCCTGGTTGATGAAGTTCATCTGGAGGCTCAGCTTGTGCAGCGCGGCCAGGCCGGTGAGCGGCCGCAGCGTGGCCTCGTTGAGCGTGCGGAAGAAGATGCCGTTCATGTTCAGCTCCTGCAGGGAGACCAGGCTGCTGAAGGAGCCCGCCAGGAGCAGGTGGGCGTAGGACACCCCCTTGTGGTAGTTGAAGGACAGGTTGAGCTTGCGCAGCCGTGCCAGGCCCCTGAAGGCAGTGGTGTTGGTGATGCAGTCATACAGGAAGTTCTCACTCAGGTCCAGCACCAACAGCTGGTCCAGGCCACGGAACCAGTGGGCGTCCAGGCAGTAGAGGGAACTGTCCTTCAACACCAGGCCCTCCAGGCGGCTCAGGCGGCTGAAGGTGTCGTGGTGCAGCTTGGGGAAGCCCTGCGGGCACTCGACGCAGGGGTTGCGGGCATGGTCGCACCTGCGGCAGTTCCCGCCCACGTCCAGCACCCGCAGGGCCGTGAGGTTGGCCAGGTCCTCAGGCCGCAGGGAGGTGATGCGGTTGTAGGACAAGAGCAGGCTCTCCAGGCTGGGTGGCAGGCCGTGGGGCACCGCCGTGAGGTTGTTGTACTTGAGGGACAGGTAGGTGAGGTTGTGCAGGCCCAGGAGGGCCCCTGGGGCCATCCGCACGGCCCGGCCGCAGGCGTTCTTGTAGTAGCAGTTGCCATCCATGTACAGATGGCTCAGGGCGTGCAGGCCCCGGAGGCTGGCCGCGTCGAGCATCAGGATGTTGGTACGGCTGAGGTACAGGTTTGTGAGGGAGCCGGGCAGGGCGGGCAGGGCCGTGATGTTGTTGTAGCTGAGGTTCAGCACCTCCAGGGTGGGCACCGCCAGGAAGGTGTTGGGCTCGATGCTCATGTGGCAGTCCCAGTGCAGGGCGCTCAGGCTACGGGGCGGGCAGTTCCACTTGAGGTCCAGGTGGCGCAGTCGGGACAGGTGGGCAAAGTCGGAGTCGTGCAAATGGTGGATTCGGTTGGAGCGCAAGGACAGGCTGGTGACGTTGCCGAGGGGCGCGGCCTTGGAGAAGTGGGGCACCGACTTCAGGAACAGCCACTCGCAGTTGACCCGGCCGGGGCCCTGAAGCTCACAGGGCAGGAAGGCAGGCAGGGTGCCCTGGGCCAGGGCCACAGCCAGCATGGCAGCCTGCACCAGGAGACAGGGGGGGAGCAGGGCACCGCGGCAGGGGCCCTGCAGGGGTGGGGGCGGTGAGCGCACGGCCCCCCAGTCTGTGCTTCATGGAGCCCCTCACCGAGCCCTCCCCAGGGAGGTCCCTGCCTCTGCCCAGCCCCCATCCCTCCTCCCAGGCGTGTGGGGGAACCTGGACTTGGGTCTCACCCCTGGCCTTGGACTCGGACCTGCTTCTGAGAGCTGGACTCCAGACCTCAGAACCGGACCTGGGCTGCACAGGCCCGCCAGGCTGTCCCCCATGGGCACCTCCCTAGCCTCAGAGGCTGCTTGGCATCTGGCCCCCTTCCCTCCACCAGCCTCTCCCCGGCTTCTCCTCCTCCCTTTGGAACGAGGGTCTCTGGCTGGGGATCCAAGGCTGGGTACCACCTGGGTGGGCACTGCCCAGCTCTTTTCCCCTGTGCCCAAGAGCACACGACTCACTGTGGGTCGGAACGGGCTGGAGGTTGGGGTGGGCAGCCAAAGGGTCAGGGCCCAGGCCGGGGCCCCCAGCATAGCCTGCACCACCGAGCGTGGCCCTCAGCCTCTCATCCGTGCAATGGGCTTGGGCCTTGTGCTCAGAGAGCGCCCTGTCTGTGCTGATGCCGTCGGGGTTCAGAGCGTGTCCCCAGGGCCGTGTGGGTGACAGCCCCTGTCACTACTGTCTGCCTCCTCCAAGCCCACCTATCTCCTCGCTACCTCCCAGACAGTCTCCGTTCCCAGGGAGCCCAGGGCTGCAGTCCTACCATGGCAGGGAGCGAGGTATTCTCCAGAGGGTCTTGCTTCGTGCCGCGGCCCTTGGAGGGAGGCTCGGAAAAGAGCAGAGGAAGTGAGAATTTCACAATAACCTCCGAGCCCCCTCTCATGACTGGGGGCGGGGTGGGGGCGGGGAGGGGAACCATACAATGAGTCAGAGGTCATTTGCATAGTCAGCCGGCAGAGGGGACCCTGGCTCCTTCCTCTTTCACTCCCCCCTTCCCCCGCACCCACAGCCTATCCTCACTCCTGGCCCGGCCTTGTGCCTGTTCTCTGGGAAGAGCCGGCCCCGATCCCAGTCTGAGCCCAGGGAGTGGCACTAGGGGTAGTGCCAGGCAATGAGGCATGCTGCCGCCATGCCCGTAGCACCCGCACGCCTGGGCCCCTCGGCCCCTGTCCCGCGGGCAGGGCTCTCAGGACAGGGGCTCCCACGCCTGCCTCTTCCTGGCCCTGTGATGCTGCACCCAGGACTTGGGGTGGGGAGCTGGCATAGCCGGAGGTGGGGCAGAATGGGTCTCACCCAGCTGCACCTGCCTCGGGCAGGGCCCCGCTTCTGCGTCCCCAATATGCTTGGCGCCCAGTCAGGGGCCAGCTGGGGCCTCCTGACTCATCTGCCCCCCACGTTGGCTCTTCCCACGCTCCTCAGGCCCAAAGCCTTGGGGTGACCTGGGTGACTCAGCAAGTCTCTTCAGACGCTGGCCCGAACCTGCCGATTGATCGCCCTCCACCTTCACATCTACCAGCCGGGCCTGAGCTGCCGTCACCTCTTGCCTGAACCAGCTCCTCACGGGTTGCCCTGCTCTGTCCTCCCGCCCCACGGCCTCTTCACATTCGGCTGCCACAGCCCGGTAGGTCCTTCTGCTCAGACCCCTGCCTGGTCCCTTCCAGAGTCAAAGCCGCAGTCTGCGTGGTAGCCAACGAGGTCCCACTGCCTCCCTGTCTCCAGCCACGCTGGCCTGCTTGCTGTGGCTTAAACACACCTGTGCAAGCTCCTGGCCCCAGGGCCTTTGAACACACAGGTTCCTCCCTGGACATTCTCCTGTCAAGAGACTCCCACGGCACCTTCGCCGCCTCCCTTATGTCTCTGCTCACACGGCACCTCTCTCATGACGCTCCGTGTCACTGATTGTCCATGGGTTGTCTTATTGTCCTGCTGAAAACATCACCTTGCGGGCAAGGATCTTGTCTGTCTGTATTCCCAGGCCAGCACAGTGCCCAGCCCATAGTGGGTGCTCAATATTGGCTGAATCCTGGGGAAGCTGAGATGGCTCAGCAGGTTAAGCACTCGCTTTGCAGCCCCAGGGTCTGAGGATCTAGCCCTGGCCCGTGCGGACCCACATGCTGAGCTGGTGTGCGCTTCCCGTGCGGGAGGCCCCCTGCCCGGTTCCTGCCCTGCATGGCCCCCGCCCACCTAAAAAATATTTGCTGAATCTGTGGCTCTCGAGCACTCAGCTCTGGGCAGGCAGAGTCTCTGAGTGGTGGTGGATGAATGAAGAATGAGTGGATGAGTGAACGGGCTTCTGCTAGGAGGAGGCAGGGCTCCACGTGTTCATGGTCAGATGGCACACAGCCCCCTGGCTCCTTCCTCTTTCACTCCATGTCCCCACACCTGTCTTATGGGGAAAGAAGGCCTGGAGCTCCAAGCTGCCAGGCATGCAGCTGACTCAGGCCCAGCGGGTAGAGCAGCCTGGGGGCGGCGGGGGGGGGGGGGGTGATGGCATGGTCTTCCTGCCCACCTGGGAACCAGTGTTTGGGGTGGGCACGGCTGGGGCTCTGGGTCCAGCTCTCCTTCCTCCAATTCTAGGGGCTTTCGTGGGGCCCGAGAAAGGCCCTCAAGGACAGGGACAGCCTTGAGCCCAAGCCCAGGACAGTGGTCCCAAGAGAAAGGACAGTGCCGGTTTAGCATCTGAATCGTCATAGACCCTGCCTGTTCCGGCCCTAGCCCACCTTCCACCTGGGATGGGAGGGGCCTTCCACCCACTTCTTAGAGGCATAGACGGAAGAGGCCTTGACACACACACACACAGGGACTGGATGCACCAAGATTTCAGATGTCCACAGACACGCCCACCATACCTCAAGCCCCACTGAGGCCACGACACCTGGTGGGCAGAGCTTCCGCAGTGTGGCAGGCCGGACGAAGAAAGGCCCCCCAAGGAGGCCTGTGTCCTAATCCCCAACTTGTGTTTCCTTACAGGAGAGAGAGGCCGCTTTGCAGGTGGAAGGCTTTTGAGAGTATCCCACCTTACCAGGCGGGGGAGGTGAGGGAGATGTGACCACAGAAGCGGAAGTAGAATCGGAACGAGCGAGGCATCTGGCTTTGAGGATAGAGGAAGGGGCCATGAGCCAGGAATCAGGGGGCAGGGGGTGGGGGGTTCTCCACCAGCCCGGGGCCTCCAGAAGCAGCCAGCCTGCTAATGCCTTGGTGTTGCAGACTTAGAAGAACTGCAAGAGAAGTTCTTTGTGTTCTTCAGACACTGCGTTTGGGGAACTTAACGGCAACCATAGGAAGCTAACATGCCCAGATCCTCATAGCAGCTTGGAGGGCGGCTGCCCCCTGGGCCGGGCCCCCGCCAACACGGGGACCTGAGGCCGTGCCCTTGCACACACGGGCACCGACGCCCCCAGACGGCAGTGGCGGGGTGCTGAGGCTCCATCTGGCAGGCCGACGGGCCCTTATGTGCTGGGAGGGGGCAGGGCCCCCCGATGCCCAGCGCCACAGGCGATACCTCAGGGCCAGACTCGGGCCAGACTCGGGTGTTGATTTAAAAATATTTTATTCTTTAAAAAATACAGCATTCAACCATCTTGTCCTGCAGTGAACCCCCTACCCTGTGCCGGGACCATGGTCTCCATTTCCTTGTGGGCCAGGTTCATGCCAGGCCCCCCATCTGCCCCTTGGGGCAGCCAGGCAGGGTCCCCAGGCTCCTGGGGGCACACAGACGAGAGGCAGGGACAGCAGTGGGGGAGGGGCACAAAGGCCAGCCCAATGGCCCTCGGAAGCTGCGGGGGGGTCTTTAGTCACCAGCCCTCCTGCCCTGCTTCGGGCCGCCCCGCCCCGGAGCCCAGGCTGGGAGTGTGGTGAGGCAGTTGGCGCGGCGGGTCCAGCCTCCTAGCTGTCATCCCCGTTCTCACCGGGGCCGCGGATGAGGCGCTTGTGGCCACGCTTGCCCCCTGGGCCCTTGGGCTTGGCGAAGGCCTGCTTGAAGGCATGCTGCTTGGGGTGCACCTCATCGTACAGGAACTCGGCCGTTAGCTCCGCCCCATCGCCAATTTCAATCTGCGTGGGGGGAGGCAGGGGTCACGCCACCAAGGGGGGCCAGACGCACCCCACAGAGGGGGTCCAGAAGCGCACCACCAAGGGGGCCAGATGCACCCTACCGAGGGAGCCCAGACGCATCCCACCAATGGTCTCACTGCAGCCAGATCGACCTGGATGCCGCCTCCAGGACACGGAGCCCCGGGCCTGCTGTCCTGCACACCTTGCCTGCCCCTACCTGCCTTCCAGACCCAGGTGCCAGGGCGAGGGCATGTGCAGGCCACCAGTCGGCGGGTGGCCTCCACAGTGCACGCCACCCCTTGGGCCTCGGGCTCCCCATCCATGCAGCAGGCCCCTGTCCCGGGGCTGCAACGCCCCACGTGCAGGGTGGGGCCCCCATGCCCTGGGCCACAGCGGTGCACACCTTCTTGGAGATCTCCAGCTGGAAGTCCTGCTCCACTGAGTCGAGGAGGCGGCTCTTGCAGCTGGAGTAGAGCATGCGCTCCTTGATGCTGCACTTGTAGCCAGGCATGGAGTAGATGAACACTGGGTGGGGACAGGCCAGTGAGCAGGCGGAGGCGGACCTGAAGCCCCGCCCCTCCACCCGATGCCCGCCCCCTGGGGGCGGGGCCGGCCCTGCCACTCACCCACAGACTCGAGGGGGTCGCCCTCGTGCGTGTGCTTGTAGAGGAAGAAGTGGTAGCGGGCAGCCTCCCGGGGCACGCGCGAGGGCAGCTGGGCCACGTCTGTGGGCTCCGTGTGCACCAGCTCAATTGTCTCCCGCTCCAGGTCCAGCTTCTGCAGAGGGGCCGGGGGACGTCAGGGCGCCACATGAGGGAGGACGCTGCACCCCCAAACAAGAGCTCCCCAAAGTGGGCTGGGCAGGCCGGTGATCTCCCTCCGCCAGGACACCCTTCCCCAGCGGCCATCCGCCATGGAAGTCCCTCCGTAGAGGCACCCCACGCTGCCCCTTTGCAGGTTCTGTCCTGTCCCACCGGTACCGAGCTGCAGGGCGCAGGCGGGGGACGGTGCGCTTGCTTGCTTGCACGTGCACGTGCACGCACGGCCTGGGGGCGGGGCGCCCACCCACCAGCTGGACGTAGTTGACGGTCCTCTGTTTGAGCTGCTGCAGCGAGCGCCGGGCCTCAGGCTGCAAGGGGAAGGCCAGGCCCTGCAGCGTCTGGTGCTTGCTCTCCACGCTGATCTCCGTCTTCACCTGGGGGCAGGTGCACACGGAGTGTGAGCGAGGCCCTGGGCCCGGCCGCAGGCAGGGAAGCCTCCCGCACCCCCTGCCGGCAGCACCCACCTCGTTGATACGGATCTGCTGCAGCTCTCGCTCGGCCGAGGTCAGCGGGGCGGGGGCCGCACAGGAGGACAGGTGCTTCTGGTACCCAGCAAAGGAGAGGTCGTCCTGCCCAGGGGACAAAGACGCATCAGCGGGGGGCCCTCCCCACTCCCCCCAAGCCCGGTGCCCGCGTGCTCTGCACCCATGAATCACTTCCCACCCTCTGGGGGACCCGTGATCCCGGCCCGGGTGGGGGCATCACCTTCACAGTCCCAAAGAGCTCGTCCTTGACGTGGCCGCCCCCAAACTCCTTCTTCACAGTGGCCCGTGTGGCCGCATACAGCATCTTCAGCCGCACCTGAAGAGCGAGCGGGGGCCCCAGCCGTGAGATGCCTCCCCGAGCTCTGGGTGGGGATCGGTTCACCGCACGGTGTCCCTCGAAGGCGCAGCATGGAGACGAGGTTGCAGGAGGGCGGCCCGGGCAGCACGGGGAGCCCTGGCCCAGCCCAACCTCTGCCTCCCAGAGCCTTGTCCACTCTCAGGTGCCCCAGGGCAGGGCCCGGTCACCTCCTCACTCAGACTCCCCATTCCCCCCGGTCTCGGGACTGCGTAGGGGGTCCTAGGGCTGACTCACTGGGGAATTATCAGGCGACCAGGCGAGGAAGAGCCACTCGAAGCCCTGGGCGTTCTTGGAGTCCAGGCGGTACAGCAGGTAGCAGGGCTGCTGAGCGTCCAGCAGGGGCAGCACGGCCCTGTCGTAGTCCTGGTCCCAGCTGCCCAGCGGCTCCCGCGCCGCACCCAGCATGAGCTGCTCTGGGGGCAGAGGTCGGGTGAGCCCCGGAGGAGCCGGGCCCCACTCCCGCGCCTGCACGTGGCTGAGCCCTGCTGGCCACCCCGCCACCTTCCCCTGGAGCCCCCAGGCCCCTGCAGGACACAGCAGAGTGAGCGAGCGAGTGAAGGCGTCACGCTGCCCTGCTAGAGGCTGCTTCCTCTGCATGTGGCCTGAAACGGCCGTGAAAACGTGCCCACAGGTGCCCCGACACCGACCAGCGCACGAAGATACGCAGACATGTGCCCACAGCCACCAACAATGCGGCCCCCTCACCAACGCCCACACACAGGGGTGCTGGCTCAGACCGCACCCCACCGGCACAGCCCCACCCAGCGCAGGTCCCCTCCCCCATTCCGCCTGGGATCCAGCAGGACCCCCAGCACAGCCTGCTCAGAACAAACGTGCTGAGGGAGGTGGGGTCACAGCCCCAGGCCACGGGGACCTTCAGGAGCAAAAGGATATACGGGAAAGCGGGAGACTGGGGGGATAGGAGGGAGGCCTCCTCCCTCAAAAGGAACATCAAAAGCAGCCAACTTGGGAGCCGGGAGGCAGCAGGTTAAGTGCTCGCTTTGCAGCCCTGGGGACCGAGGATCGAATCCTGGCTCCGGCCAGTGCGGACCCATATGCTGAACTGGGGTGTGCTTCCCTTGCAGGAGGCCCCCTGGTTCAGTTCTCGCCCACTCCTTTGTTTGACCCCTGGCTTGAGGAGGGTGTGCTTCCCATGCGGGAGGCCCCCAGTTCGGTTCTTGCCCCCCCAGTTGGGCCCCTGGCTTGAGGGAGGCCCCTGGCTCGAGGGAGTGTGATTCCCATGCGGGAGGCCCCCAGTTTGTTTCTTGCCCCCTAGTTGGGCCCCTGGCTCGAGGGAGGAGGCCCCCAGCCCAGTTCCTGCCTTGCTTGGCCCCGCCCACCTGTGTGGAAGGAAACCATGTTGAAAACTGATGACGGACAGCTATGGAAACGGCTCTGGGCCCTCCCCCTTCTCTTTCCTGGCACCTGACCACCAGGCCGCCCTGATGGGGCAAGGGGACCCAACATGCCAGGCCCAGCTGCCCCTCTGCAAGACCTGCCCCTCCCTCCCCCTCCCAGAACTCAGACAGGATCAGGGTTGAAGTCACGACGGCCCCATAGCACCGTCAACATTAACTTTGTTGCTAACATTTTCAAACTGGGAAGTTCTACGCAGGAAGTAGCATTTCTGGCTTCTCTAGAAGAATCAGGAGGTTGGCCCCACTCAGGGGCAGATGGGCAGCCACCTGGTCCCTCCTGGGCACGCCCATCTGCCTCAACAACCCGAAGCAGCACTGAGACAGGTAAGAGCTGCCTAGAGTCCTCCTCAGTGTGTGCAGGGGGGGACAGGGAGGACGGAGGACCATCAGTGAATCTGTCTCTTTAAGGGGCCTGCCACCAGGAAGCCTTCACTCAGAGCCCATCACGGTGACCCCGACCCAGCCTCTGTGGGCATCTGAACGTGGGGACCCCGGACCAAGCCCAGCACAGCTCTGGCCCCTAGAGCCTGGACTGGATTCGGGGTCTGGGCAGACCCTGCTTTGAGCCAATTCCATGTGTGCACAAAGTCCCCTGGGCCCCAAGCCCATTCGGGGAGCCCCCTGGGGGGCCCACAATTGCATGGTTACCAAGAAAGGAGCTCCCACTGCCAGAGTCCGTGCCCCTCAACTCCAGGGACAGCCCCTCAGCACAGAGGAAAGGGGGAGGAATCATCTACGACGGCACCCCTGCCCCCCCCCCAGCCTCAGTCTCATCCTCTGCCTCCCCAAACCCTCCCCATTTCAGGCCTGGGCTCCAGACCCTCCACCCACACAACCCCCAGGTCCCCACGGTCCAGGCCCAGGTCCAGCCCCGCCTGGTCACCCATCTTGCTCTCCAAGAGAGCTGGACACGAGTCCCTTCTCCCAGGTGGGGGCACCTCCCAAGGGCGGGGCCCCCGCATCTCCTGGGGATTGTCCCTGACCAGAGGCTGAGCCCGGCTAGGCAGTGCCTGGCCTCACTTCCATCCCACTGCCCAGCCATGCACACATGGCCTCGGGGGGCTGGGCGGGGCTCTCCTTGCTGTCCCCCCAGCTTCAGTTTCCTGCTCTGTGTAACAGGAGTAATGATCATAGCACCCCCAGGCTTCCCACAAGGCCCCCCGTCACTCCCAGGCAGGGAAACTGAGGCCCTAAGGCACGTGGGGGCCCAGGTTGCCCCGACTCCCAGAGAAGCAGCTGGGGTCCAGCGCCCAGTCCACGCCCTCGCTCACAGGGGCCACTCACCGTCCTCAATGACGACTTTGATGAGCCGGACCGAGCCAGCCCGAGCCTTGGCAAAGAATTCCTTCAGCTCCTCAGTGGCTATGAGGACAAGAAACATGGTGGGGGATGGGTCGGTGGCGTGAGTGGGGTGGGTAGGGACATGCACGGGGCCTGCTCTGTCCTGTGGGGTCTAGTGGCTGAGCTGCGAGCCGGGTTAAATACAGCCCCCCCATGTGACCGGGAACCTGAGATGGCCGCTGAACACAAGCTCCCAAATTTAGCCAGCAGAAGTGGCAGGCGGGTGGCTCTGGTGACAGGGACATGGGGATGGGGCAGCCCATTTGAAGACGGGGCGGGCTCTGGGGCAGGCCAGGCTGGCCAGAGTGAATGGCCCCAGGAATGCCCAGCGCTGAGCTGGCCTGGGGGACACGCAGCATTGTCCTAACCACAGACAGAAACGCATGAACAAATGCCCCCAATATGTCCATTTACACACACGTCTGCACGCACACCCATGCACACACACATGCACTCCCAGCATGTGGGAACCTAACACATCCACACGTGTGGGTGACAGCGAGAAGAGTGTGGATGCAAACACCCTCGTTCATGAGCGCACACTCAGTGGGATGAACATAAATGGACACACGCATTTAGACACACACATGCACACCCAGACATGGTGCGCGCGCATGCACACGCACACACAAGCAGATGCAGAGCTTGGTGAAGACATGTCTGCAGGCAAAGGATGGACAAAGCACACACAGAAACACATGCACACACCAACACATGTGCATGCACGCATGGACAGGCCCACACCAACACATGCACATGCTGACACACATGTGTAGGCACACACCAACATGCGTGCGTGTAAGCACACATGTGTAGGCGCGCTGACACACATACACACACACCGAGCTCCCGCCTGAGGGGCCAGCCCAGCCCTGGCACAGCCCTGCCAGCGGGTAACAAGCTCCCAAACCCTAGGTAGTCAGGAAGGCTCCCTGGAGGAGGAGGGACTCTCAGGAACTTCACAAAATAGACCCTGTCTTGGTCCTTGGGGCACAGAGCTAGAAGGTGACAGCCAATGACCAAGGACCCAACTGCAGAGCTGAGCATCATGGTCAGCACAAGGGAACCACAGGAAGTCACAGGCCACTGTGGTTCCCACAGAGAAACCAAGGTCCGCGTGGGGAAGGACCTGGCTTGGGTCTCTGGGTGTAAAGGGCTGGGCAGTATGACCTTGGGGCTGCCCAGGGGTCAGGAGATTTCTGCAGGAGCAGAGCCGGAGGGCTGAGGTCAGACAATATTTATAGGACCCAGACTGGGCCGCTCAGGTATGTGGGGGGTTGAAGCTGGTCATGTCCTCAGGTGCCCTTCACGCAGGGTGACCCTGAGCCCACGACCTCTGGCCGTGCCCCACCATCCACGGCTGCTGGGTGGGCAGGGTCCCGGCTGAGCCCTGCAGGTCCTTGGGGTTCAGAGCAACGTGGAGACACGGCCCCACTGGGCGAGGGCAGAACTACCCACCTGCAGAGGCCCAGCAGGTCCCTGATGGTGACCTGGCCTCTGGGGCCGCCCCTTTCCCGCAGTCGTGTGTGACCCCTGAACTCAATGAACCTCAAACTCATCTGTGACATGCAGCTCTTACATCCAAACTGCAGAGAGTGCTGGGTAACGGGGCATCTACTGAGAACAGATTCCTTTTTATGACTGTCATGCCAGCGAGCAGGGGCAGTGGGTGTCCAGCTGCCCCCTCTTCCACCTGCTGGGATGGGAGGACAGAGAAGCTCCCCTCCCCCAGAGACTGACACACCCCTTCTAGTATTACCAAGGCAGTGATAACCCCCCACGCTGCCCCCACCACCATCAATAATCCAGAGGCCCGGCCTGGGACACCTGAGATTCTGTCATCAAAGATTCATGCCTCCTGCCCTGCCCCCGCCCTCTCCACCCCTCCGTGGGCCTCGGGTTACAGGTCTCTCCCCAGCCCTGCTGTGAGGTCAGCACATTCACACCTATGGCCAGGACAGGCTGGAACCTGGGTGTCCAGGGCAGGCTCTCTCCCCACCTCCCCAGGCTGGGGTGGCCCCCGGCCCCAGTGGCCCCCTAGGCAGGACTGTCTCTGGCTGTGGGAACTGAGGGAGGCAGGGCTCTGACCAGCAGCCTGGAGCTGGGAGAAGCCCTCACTTCCGATCCCTTCCCGTAGGAGGCAGCAGCAGTGACCAGACGAGGAGGAAGGAAGGGGCAGGTCCTGCGGGTGGCTGCTCCCTCCTGTGGGGCTGAGTCACGAAGCAGCCTTGCCAGCCCCTCCTGGAGAGAGGCTGGTTGGCCCACCTGGCAGGAGGCTGGCCCGGACCCAGGCCCAGGCCTTCCCGGGTCCCGTGGGGTGGGGCCGAGGAAACCCTCTCAGGGCTGTTCAGTGGTCACAACCACAAGCCAAGAAGCAGGCCAGCGGGGCAGTCGATGGTCGTGGCCCCGGGTGAGGTGGAGGGGGATCCTAGTGTGGCAGGAAGAGTGGCTGATGGCCAAACCACCAGGCTCTCTGGGCAAGCAGCCTGGTCCTCCTGCACCAGGCGGGTGGAGGGGGACAGTGAGGCCCAGGAGGTCCTGGCCCCTTGGGGAAAGGAGCTGGTGCTCTGGCTAGAAGCTTGGAGTGTGGGGGGCGCCAGCCTGCAGTCTATAGGGCCCTGACCCTCCACCACAAACCCCGTATTTGGATCTTCTCTGCTCCCAGCCTGGAGCTGGACCCGTCCAGCCCTGACTGGGACAGACTCAGGTCAGAGTGGAAAAGAGGAGGGAGCTCTGAGGTCAAGGTCAGACTGGGAACTCGCCCCATTCCACTTGAGGGGGCCCTGCCCCAGGTTTTCCCCGGCCTAGCATGCAAGGGTGTGTGAGGGTCCTGGGAGGAGCCAAAGGTCAGGGCCCCCTCCTCAAACAGACACCGACACATGCGGTCCATGCATCGGGTGTAACAGATGCACACTGAGATACTGTGCACACACACACCCCGACACCCACAGACATATGCACAGTCACGAAACACTGATGCCTAAAGATGGATCCATGTTACTGTGTCCATTCAATCAGCGATCAGTGCCCGTGCGCCCAGGTGAGCACACACAGGACTGTACACACGGAACAAGTGCACATGCGTGCACACTTCCCCAGATGTGCGCATCCGGGAACACCCACCCCCAGAAAGGAACACACATCCATAGATGGTCACACGGGCACATCCAGTCCCCAGATGGGCACACAGAGACTTCCGCCCTCACTGAGTACGTCCATGGACGCCCATTCCCAACGATGCCCAGCAAGTCCGCCCCCTGCCCAGATGTGCCCACCTCAGGTGACCTGCAGCTGCAAAGGCGAGCTGGAAGCCTCCCCGGGGGCTGGGTGCCGGGGACGAGGCAGGGGCCCGAGAGCTGGGGAGGGGGCGCAGCCGCAGGTGGAGACCCTCTCCCCACCGCCCTCCCGTCATCCGCCCTCACCGTGGATGCCAGTCTGGTGCGCCATGGCTCCGCGCCCTCGGAGACCTCGGCTCGGCCCGGGCCCCGCTCGGCAAGCTGGAACCCGAAGGAGGAGGCGGAGGATGTGTGGCGGGGGCCGCCCAGCCTCGAGCAGCTTCCCGGGCGGTGCCGCAGGCCCCGCCCCCAGCTCGCCCCGCCCCCATGGGCGCGGCCCGGAGGGGGCGGGCACTCGGGCCGCGCGTGCGCGCAGCGTGAGCCTGGGGACGGGTGGGCGCCTGGCCGGGTGTGTGGCCGCGCGTGCGCGTGCAGGGCCCCGGTGCGCGCGCGCCCCCTGCCAAGTGGGTTTGCAAGCAGGTTGGCCGGGGCCCGCGCGCGCGTGCTTTCCTGCCTTGGTGGCCGCGAAGCGGGGTCCCCGCCCTAGCGCTGGGAGCCTGGACTGACCTACCAGGCAGCCAGCCAGTCCAGAGTCAGGGGCCCGCCAGGAGGCGGTAAAATTTGAGTGGAGACCTGGAGATGCGCCTGGTAGAGCGGAGGGAAGCGTTCTCGGAGAAGAGGGACCTACATGTGCAAAGGCCCAGAGGTTGAAGGAGAGCCAAGGCTTGGTGAGTCCTAGGTACTTCCCAGCTCCCAGCTGCCTCCTGTCCTACATCAGCCCCTGCCGGCTGCTCCCGCAGCAACACAGTGTGTCTTCCAGGCCACTTGAGCGAGGCAGGTCCAGTCAGAACCTGCCCAGGGCTCTGTCTGGGAAGATTGGGAAGGAGGCAGCCTTTTGGATTTGCGTGTGCTGAGAGTTGATGATGGAGCATGTCACAACATGTGGCCCTGCACCCACTGCCCTACCCTGACCCAGCAGCACTGAGCCCTTCTGTGCGGCCCCAGGCCCTGGGTCCTCTTCCAAGTGCCCAGCACTCACAGAATTTTAGCCAAGAAAACGGAGTAATGAAAAATAATAAGGCCGTGGTCCCTGCACAACGGTCCGTCACTGGGTGAACTGTGACGGCCATAACCGCAATGTCTCCCCAGCTGCCTGGGGACGCCTCCCTCCCTGCATCATCCCTGTGTTGCTATGGCTATCTGGTACTTGTATTTACCTGCTTTTTTGTCCACTGTCTTCCACCAGGAGATGAGTTGTTGCCCCTGCTATGTCCCCAACACCTAGAACAGTGCCAGACATTGGCAGGTGTTCCATAATAGTTTACCAAACAAATGCATGTGTGAACCATGACGGTCTTGTGTTGCACCCTCACTACTGCGGGCCACGTTCATGTAACCCTCCGGATGGCCCTGCGAGGTAGGCATTATCGTCTGCATCTTGCAGACAAAGCATTTGAGGTGGAGTGATTCGATCAAGGTCACGTACTAGTGAGTGTCCCCAAGAACCTTAAAACTCTGCTCATTCAGCAGTTCCTTCCCATTCCCCTGGTCCTCCCAGCACCCGGAAACTGCTGGTGTGCATTCTGTCTCTATGGACTTGCCTCTTCTGGATATTTCATATGAGTGGAAGTAAAAACTATGTCACCTTTTGTGTCTGGCTTCTTGCACATAATGTTTTGGAGGTTCTACCATGTTGTGGCGCGTACCGGCACTTTATTCCTTTCTATGGCTGGATGATACTCCATTGTGGTAGATATACCGCAGTTTGTTTATCCATTCGTCCCCCTTGATGGGCACGGGGCTCTTTCCCACCTTTTGGTGAGTGAGAATAGTGCTGTGCTATGAACAATGAGTGCCTTTGACCCAATAATTCCATTACTAGGACCTGACTCTACCAATAGGCCCACACAGAAAGTGGTAAAGCAAGAAACTGAAAACAACCGAAAAGTCCGCCCTTAGGGGGCTAGCTCCATAAGTCCGCACATTTTCACGACTGACCCCAGATCTAACAGATACAATAAGGCAGTCCTTCCAGGACTCATACAAAAAGACAGGTGAAGCGATGAACACTTCAGGAGTTTAAGGTTTCCTGGGGTTGTAGTTGTCTCCTTTAGGGAACCGTCGTTTGCCAACTTCAAGGCCATTGCTTCTGTGATGAGGCGGAGCCCGGCCTTGTCAGAACTGTAGACAGGGAGGGCACGTAGGGAACAGTCCCGAGATTTGGGGAGACTGGTTTAAGGCAGCTCTTTGAATGCGAGGCCTGACTGGGTTTGGGGAAGTTCCTAACACGCTCTGGGGATGGGTGGGCACAGCCAGGCAAGGGCTTTGAAGCAAGCTTGAAAGATCATCCAATGAGCCAAATTCAGCAGCCTGTTGCCTTGAAGAAAGGATGTTTGTGGGGGAAGCCGGGATGGCTCAGCGGGTTAAGCACTTGCTTTGCAGCCCTGGGAACTGGGGATCGAGTTCCGGCCCTGGCCCATGTGGACCCATATGCTGAACTGGGGTGTGCTTCCCATGCGGGAGGCCCCCAGCCCAATTCCCACCCTGTGCAGCCCCCGCCCACCTGTGTGGAACAAAACCATGTTGAAAACTGATGATGACTGCTCTGGGCCCTTCCCCCTTCTCTCTGCCTCTGTCAAAAACAATAAAATAAATCTAAAAAAGGGAAGGAAGGAAGGAAGGAAGGAGGGAGGGAGGGAGGGAGGAAGGAAGGAAGGAAGGAAGGAAGGAGGGAGGGAGGGAGGGAGGAAGGAAGGAAGGAAGGAAGGAAGGAAGTTTGCCTTAAAGAGAGTGAGTTGGGAAGTCTCAATTTAGGTAAAGGGACCTTCCCAAACAAACAATTCAGCTCTTTGCCACTTGCGCTTTCTGGAATGGTGAGTCCTGGTAATGTGACAGTAAACAGTCCGGTTGTTAATGAAGGCTGAGCCCGCTGCTTGCTGACAGCTCTGGTTCTCGCCCCTGTGGGCATTTGTCATTACCCATGGGGTGATTATCTGATTAATGTCTCTCTCACCCTCTAGGCTACAAGCCCTCTGAGAGCAGGGACTGTAGGGCTTCTGGACTCACCATGATCTTCTACCCCTTAACCTCATACCATGCCTGCCAATAAATATTTGTTCAGCAAATAAATAGATGAGCCCAAGGAAGGAGCAGGCCAGTGGGATTTCACATACAGTGAGGAAGTTTAGAGAAAAATGCCAGGAAGGGCATTTAATTCAGAAAAAGAAGAATGGCACAGGATGGAGACCATGACTGTGACCGTGACCGCCATCGACAAGCCCGATTCCGGCTGCAGTTGCCCTCAGCACCCATAGCTGCCCATCTCTGTCCCCCGGTCTTTCTTCCCAGGATCCAGGCCCCTACAGAACCCCCTTCCCACCTCCCCCATCTTTCAGAACCTTCCATCGACCACATGCCTTCCATCCCTGCAAAGTGACGTTTCCCTGTGCTGGGAGATTATACTTAGGGTGCCTGTGGGTTTATCAGGAGACCCCCTAGATCCAGCCCACACTGGAGGGGAGGAGATTCGCTGCCGTGGATACTGGGGGGCGGGGCTCACTGGGGCTATTGTAGACACGCCTGCTTCACCTCCCTCGATCACCCGGCCTTTCCCATCACCCTCAGCGACGCCCCCGGAACAGGGCAGACCTAAAGCACCCTCAAGCCAGATGCTAATGAGAATGCGAAAGAGACAGATGCGAATAGTGAGGAAAGGACGAAATGGTTAGACAGCTCATCTGTGACCACAAAGCCTGAAAACAAATATTAGAGAAGCACCAATTAAGCGGCCAGAAGAAACCCAGGTCTCTAACTTGAGGTAATTCCCCAAAACCGGGGCCTCAGCCAAGGACAGGCGTGACCTTATTATCATCTTCTTAAAAGAAACAAGACAGGGGGAAGCTGGGATGGCTCAGTGGGTTATGCACTCGCTTTGCAGCCCCAGAGCCCAAGGATCGAATCCTGGCCCCGGTCCATGTGGACCCACATGTTGAACTGGGGTGTGCCCCCAGTTCAGTTCTTGCTGGGGCCTATGCGGGAGGCTCCCAGCCCAGTTCCTGCCCTGTGCAGCCCCATGTCACCTGTGGAGTGAAACTCTATGGAAAACCAATGCTGTCAACTACGGTGACTGCTCTGGGTCCTCCCCCTTCTCTCTGTCTCTCCCTCCGTCAAAAAACAATAAAAATAAATCTTAAAAAAAAAAAGAAACAAGACAGACACTCAGCAAGATGGTAGCAGGAGGCTCTGTGGGACCCGCCCGGACTGCCCTTCCTGGGTGGGGCGTCCATTCCCCCCGCAGGGCCCAGGACCACTCGTGGGACGCCCTGGCCTTCTCCAGGGGATCACCCGCAGACGGCAGGAACAGGCGCCCCAGAAAGTTGTGCGCACACAGCGTCAGAGGAGGCCTGCTGCCTGGTGAGAGGACAGGGCTGAGGTGCCCGGGCCAGGTCCCTGTTCTGCTCCTTCCTCTCGACCAACCTGCTCGCCTCGCTGCCTTACGCACGCGCTCCCTTGAGAAACCACATGTATCCTATCCAGGGCTCAAGCTCCACGTCCCGGGGACCCACCTACGACCGTGATCAAAGAGCTAAGAGGCCAGCTCCACGTGTGGGAACACCTGCCAACCGTTGGGAGGGCTGGCGTGGGGGAGCACAGAATGGCGCCTTAGGAGACAGGCCGTGTTTCAGTGGGTGGGCGACACCCACTCAGGCCAGAAAAGACCTGGACGCGATCTGCCCAGCAATGAGGCTGCCGTCCCTGTGAGTCCAGTTTCAGGAGGTGAATGAAGGTATTGACCCCAGCCCCCTGCCCCCGTGCCGGGCTGCCTCGGATGCCACCAGAGGGCGTCATAGTGAACTGGGTTCTGACCCTCGCCCCCAGATCAGCAAAGAAGGAGCAAAGCCAGGTAGCAGGAGCGAGCTGCCAACCACACGCTTCGCACCAGCTGTCTCTGGACCATGGCTGTGGGACCAACTACACGCTGGAGGCCCAGGAAAGCGATGGGGGCCAGGGGTCAAGTTCAAAGCCAAAGGCCTGAAACCCAGGGCAGGAGAAGATAGCATCCCGGCTCTGCAGAGAGCATATCTGTCCTCCCTCTGCTTTTCTGTTCTATGCAGGCCCCTGGCCAGTTGGCTGACGCCCACACACATTGGGGAGGGCCCCCTTGTTGACTCAGGCAGGGGTGGGGGTGGTAGGGAGGGCCCGCTGTCAGCCGTGCTTTCCTGACGGAGGTCCCCGCAGAAACCAGGACTGGCTGGCCTCTCGGATCCAACAGGAGACTCTTACTTAAGTGTGAGAACCGCTGGCCCTGGGACCATGAGGCTGTAATGTAAGTAGGTAGGTGATGTGTATTCTGTGAGTTCTTTCAGAACCGGGCCCACAAGCACAGAGGCAGCCAATCCGAGGGCCAGGGAGGGAGAACCGGCTGTGGGGTTTGCTCAGCAGAATCCCCTCCTCCCCTCACTATGCTCCGGGCCCCCATGTTCAATCGCTAGAATCCCCACCAAACCCTATGAGATGGGTATAATAGCCCCATCTTACAGATGAGGCAACTGGGACTCAGAGTTTTACTAACTCGACCAGCTAATAAGGAGCAGAGTCCTGATTTGTACCCACAGTGTCGGCTCCAAACACTGTCTGCCTTCCGTCTGCCAGCACGGATAATGGAAATCGGAGGTGGGGGGCTCCTGGGGTCCCGGAAGCTCCTCCTATCTGTGGTGAGAGGCTGTGAGGAAGGGGAGCCTAAGGAAGCTGTTGTCATATAGGAAACTCCCAGGTCTGCCACGCTTCATGGGGGCCTGAGACACCCCCCGCCCCCAGCCTTCTGTACAACTAGGTATCTCTGCCCAACTTCACATCAAGCTGACAGCACATTGGCAAAGGGAAGATTAAGCCACCCCCATGAACATGGAGGAAGGTCTGGTAGCTTCCACGGAAGGCATCTACACATCCCCTTTCTCGCCCCTTGTTCCTAAATATCACCATCTGGATGATGCCGGATAGCTCTGCAGGCTGAGCGCTTGCCTGGCAACTGCGTGGTCCGGAGATCGAATCCCGGGCCCCAGCCTGTGCAAACCCACATGGTGAACTGCCGGATGGCTCACCTCCCACGCAGGAGGCCCCTGGTTGGGCTCCTACCCCACGTGGCCCCACACCCACCTGTGTGGCATAAAACCATGTCACAACGAATGATGGGCAACTATGGAGACTGCTCTGGGCCCTCTCCCTTCTCTCTCTCAGCTTCTGCCAAACAATAAAATAAATCTTAAAAAGAAATACCGCCATCTAACTGCATAACCCATGGCATTTCCTTCGGTTTACTCTCTGGAAAATGAGAACTCCAAGACACAGGGCCTTGTGAGTTCCTAACTGAAAAGTATACATGAAAGAGCTTGACCTTGGGGGGGAAGATCCTATAGAGATGCCCAATGTCATCATCGTTATCGTCACCGTTGCTCATATTGAACAAGCAGCACATGCTGAGAGTGCCCCACGAGATTCCAAGGGGCCACAAATTTACATTTTTTGCACACGGAGTAGAAAACTTGTCCACACTGTTTTTTCCTGGACCGCTGGTTAAGCGCTGTATGTTTTATTTATTTATTTATTTTTGACAGAGAGAGAGAGAGAGAGAGAGAGAGAGACAGACAGACAGACAGACAGAGACAGAGACAGAACTGAGGGAGCTCCCAGTTCAGCATATGGTTCTGCACGGGCCGGGATTCAATCCTCTGTTCCCAGGGTCCCAGGCGCTGCAAAGTGAGCGCTTAACCCACTGAGCCATCCCAGCTTTCCCAGCGCTGTGTTTTAAAGGCACTATTAGAAAAAGCGAGGCAAGGGCGGCCTCTTGTGGACATGACCAGTACGTACAACATCGCACCGGACCTGAAGCGCCCCGGGGCTTTTGAAGCTCATTGGTGGAAAATGGCCCGTTTTCAGAGTGGGTGGGTCTTGAACGTGCACGCAGAAAACTCCAGGCTGTCCTAGGGAGCCATGAAAAGGTTTATTCCTCTTCTGTACTCCTCAGTCATCCAGCTGAGTCTGAATCAGGAGACTCTCTGAGATTCCCTAGCATTGTGTGTGTGTTGGGGGGCATGTCATCACATTGTCCCCAAGCATCACCTTTGACGTGGGGCCACACTCCTTAAAGACATTCTCTCTTGGACACTCATTCAAAAACGGGCTGCCCACCCCCTGACGACCCCTGGTCCGGGTCTGCATCCATGGGAGGCAAAGAAGGCTAAGGCCAACAGGGGTGTAACAGGACGGGGGGCATGGGAGGGGGGTGCCTGTCAGTTAGATTTCTCCACCAGGATGGTGCAGTTTTGTTTTCTCCTGTTTGGATGACCACTTTGACAATTTTTTTTTTACACTGTACCAGAACACACTGAATTATGACTTACACCTCATGCTTTGGGAAACTGGTTCCATACACAAGGGTGAAATTCATGTACTGTGCGTGACACACACCGCAACACAGCTGAAACATGTGAACCGTGTAGTCACACTATGTGAGCAAGCTCACAATGGTCACCAGGGTCCCCGTGTACCTCTCCACGGTTACATCCGATCCAGAGGTGGCCCCTGTGATAATTTTAGGGGGATCTCTTCCTTGTTTTTCTTTATGGCTTTCCACGGGTGTTTACATCTCTAGGCAACACATTTAATTTTACTTGCTATTAAACTGTGTATAAAGGAACCCATTGGGGAGGCTGGGATAGTTTAGCAGGTTGAGCACTTGCCTTGTAAACTCAAGGTCCGGAATTGAATCCTGGCCCCGGCCCGTGCAAACCCACGTGCTGAACTGCAACGCAACTGGTATCCACCAGGATGGTGGGGAAGGTTCTCCTCTCCCATGCGGGAGGCCCCCAGTTTGGTGCCCACCCCAAGCAGCCCCACATCCACCTGTGTGGAATGAAACCAAGTCACAACTAATGACGTACAACTGTGGAGACTGCTCTGGGCCCTCCCCCTTCTCTCTCTCAACTCCTCTCAAAACAATACTTTTAAAAAATAAATAAGTGGATGGTAGTAAGAATTTTTGTTATAAATATTACATGCACTAAATAACTATAGATATAGATATCTTAATTCTTTGGATTCCTGAGCAATATACCAAAAATTAAGCAATAATTTCTCAGAACTGATTTTTTTTTTATATCTTTTTATACTTATAGAGAGTAATTATTTTATCTTCAGTGCATATTTATTTTACTTTTGACAGATAGAGAGAGAGACAGAGACAGAGACAGCTAGAGAACCAAACTGTGGGAACTCCTCAGTTCAGCATGTGGGTCCTGCCTGGGCCGGAGCCGGGATTCGATCCTCAGTCCTCGTGGCCTCAAAGCGAGCGCTCAACCCGCTGAGCCGTCCCGGCTTTCCCTCAGAACTGATTTTTAAGACTCCCTGTGCTCACAGATGATTAGGCTCTCTTTGTTTTGTTGCAAGCAGGACTGGAAACCTCTGACTTGCAACAAAGAGTTGTTATTCAGTCATTTACTTTGGTAACTTCTGGAATATATTCCAGAAAGACCTCCCAAGATTTATCAAAATGATTATTCACTGTGCCTGTTTTTTAAAAATTTAGAGGCACTTTGTACAAGTATTCCTGATTACATTAAAAGAAAACAAAACAGAAAAGAATTACTAAGATAGCAAAAGCAGGGATTGCTTAGATGTTGTGCCTGAAAGCAAGCTCTCTCTATACATCTTATTACCCTTTAGACTAAGCCAATGAGGGAGGTTCAGTCATTACTCCTATTTTGCACATGAGGAAATGGGTTCAGAGAAGTGTAGCATCAGCCCCAGTCACCCAGCCCGGAGGTGATGGAGCGGAATTTTTTTTAAGATTTATTTTTATTGTTCTTTGACAGAGAGACAGACAGAGGGAGACAGAGAGAAGGGGGAGGGCCCAGAGCAGTCTCCATAGTTGACAGCATTAGTTTTCCATATAGTTTCACTCCACAGGTGGGCACGGGGCTGAGCAGGGCAGGAACTGGACCAGGAGCCTCCCGTATAGGCCCCGGCAAGAACCAAACTGGGGGCTCACCCCAGCTCAGCATATGGGTCTGCGTGGGCCGGGCCCAGGATTTGATCCTCGGGCTCCAGGGCTGCAAAGTGAGCGCTTAACCCACTGAGCCATCCCAGCTTCCCGGGAGCTGAATTTGAACCCGGGACATCTGGCTGCAGCCCCAGCTCCTAACCACGAGCTATATCTTACCTGAGCCATGGGCGGCAGTTTCTTACAGTGGCTAAGTTAATTAATAGTGAACAGTGCTTTGGAGTCTTTTAAGGAGCTTGTAACATCTTCAACTAAAATATGATGTAGTGACTGAATTAAAAAAAAGCGAAACCCACCATCCCGGTGGTTACCAGCTGTGCCACAGTTCAGCATGTGGGTTTGCTCAGGTCGGGGCCAGGACTCAATCCCTGGACCTGGTGGTTGGTTACAAGGCAAGTGCTCAACTCGCTGAGCTCTCCCGGCACCCCCTGAATACATTTTTAATAGGTGCTGGCAGATAACACATTGCAATGGTTTTTAGATTTCAAGATACATCTAAAAGCATAACTTACAGTATTATTTAAAAATGTCCATATTTACCCAAAATGTCCATGTAGGGTAGCCCAGAGAGGTTTTCTTTTTTTTTTTTTTAATATTTGTTTTATTGTTTTTGACAGAGAGACAGAGACAGAGAGAAGGGGGAGGGCCCAGAGCCGTCTCCATAGTTGTACGTCATCAGTTTTCAACATGGTTTTGTTCCACACAGGTGGGCGGGTCCGCGTAGGGCGGGAAATGGGCTGGGGGCCTCCTGAGTGGGAGGCATGTCCCCTCTAGCCAGGGGCCAAACCGGGGGCAAGAGACCAACTGGGGGCCTCCTGCATGGGAAGCACTCCCCGGTTCAGCATATGGGTGAAAACAGGCCAGGGCTGGGATTCGATCCTTGGTCCCCAGGGCTGCAAAGTGAGCTCTTAACCTGCCGAGCCATCCCGGCTTCCCCAAGACGAGTTTTCTAACACCAACAGCTGGCACTTGGCTCCCTTTCCGAGTCTTGCTAAGCAGGTGTCAAGCTTCTCACATAGTCAGGCCATTTTCTCCTAGGTGAGTAGCCCCCCTTGATGCCCCTCCTCCAGCCCCTCGCCCTGCACCCAGTCCCTGCCTTGGGAACGTGGGCGTTTGAGGGCAACCCCGCTCTTGGAAGAGGGGCTTCCTGGCTACTCCCCATCCCCTCACGGGACAGAGACCATCCTAAGGACAGGGACCCTGGCCGTGGGGCTTCTGGGAGGGTCGTGGGCAAGACGTGGGGCTGTGTTTGCAGCCCAGAGCCAACCTCCTCCCTCCAAGCCCGGCGTGGAGGGGCCGAGCAATGGCCCAGGGCGTTTCCCCAGCAGAGACCCCTCCCCTCCCCTGAGACTAGAGCCAAACGATAGGGCCCAGTGGTTCATGTGCGGCCTGGGCCGGCTTGCCTACCGGTCAGTGTCCTTGGCTGGGGGAACGGAATCCTAGCGCTTGCTGCTCAGGGCTTTGGTGAGGCTTGAGGGTGCTAGTGTTAAGTAGTGTGCGCGCACACCCACAGGAGCATCGTGCATGCACTGGTGAGGACCCACTGTGCCTGGCGCCTGCACTCGGCACCCTCCCCCGTGATGTTGGGGTACAGGTATCTCTCACTTTCCGGGTTCGGGGTAGAGAGAACGGCCCAGTTCCCTGATGCGGCGTGAAGCGCAGGCGCGTGCGTGAGATCGTCCGACGGCAGCTGGGCCAACGCGCTGACGAGAAGCGCAGTCTCGCCTATGAAGCCGAAGGCAGCGGGCCCACGCGCTGACGAGAAGCGCAGTCTCGCCTATGAAGCTGACGGCAGCGGGCCCGACGCGCTGACGAGAAGCGCAGTCTCGCCTATGAAGCCGAAGGCAGCGGGCCCACGCGCTGACGAGAAGCGCAGTCTCGCCTATGAAGCTGACGGCAGCGGGCCCAACGCGCTGACGTGAAGCGCAGGCACGCGCGTGAGGCCGTCGGCAGCTGGTCTGACACTTCACGCACGCGCGTGAGGCCGTTGGCACCTGGCCCCCGACGCGCTGACGAAACGTCACTCAGTTGGCCCTTAGGAGGGCGGTAAGGTGCTGGTGTGTCTGGTTTCGCACAGGAGACCCCTGACCGGGCCGCACATCCAGGCCTCTCCGTGCCACCCACGCCCTCAGCCCTCCTCGGGGTCCCTGCTTGAAGACCCAGGGGGGTTCCTCCTGGGATCCCGCCCACCTTGGCCATGGGCACGGGCACACACACACGGAACCTGCTGTATGCCGGGGGCTGCTTCAAGCACTGCACACACACTAGCCCACGCTCTGGGCTGGCGCCACCCCATACTACAGGTGGGAAACCGCGGCCCGGCCAGACTGAGCAGCTTGGCACAAAGTTGGCTGGTGGCGGGGCTAGGGCTGCACCCCATGCGGGGTAGGTGCAGGGTCCCCATCCAGCCTGGCCGGCGGCCGATCCCTGACCCCTCCTGGCCACGTCACCCACCTCCACCTGGGAGGGGCTGGGAGGCGGGAACTGCCCTGCTGACCATGGAGCACTGGCTTGGGCACCTCCACGGACCCGGGAAACAGCCAATCCAGGGAGAAAGGGGCCGTCACCGCACGTGCAGGGCGGTTAGGGCAGGTGACGCGCACACATGGAGCGTGAGTACTCAGGGCCTAGCCATCGAAAAGCAAAGCGGAGACTATCCATCTGGCTTTACCGTTTCCTTGAAAGACGTCCCCAGCTTGTCCTGCACGGAATACGTGAGTACGCAAAGGAGAGACAGAAGGACAACGCCAAAAAAAGAAGGAATCTTTTAATAAAAATCACTCATAAAAATCCCAATAAATTTCAAAGAGCGAGATATTTCTTAGTACATTTATAAAAGAACATTTGGTCCTTTTACAAAAAGCTCCCTTTTAATTTAAATACATCTCTCACAGATTAAACTTAAAACATCACCTCTAGTTGCGAAGCATATTGCACATTACAGAGGGAAGTACGGGTGTACTTCAGTAGGTTTTCCTGGAGTTTCCAACTCTAGGTGTTTTTGTTTTCCCCGTAAAAACAGGTTTATCTTGCTTGTGCATAATAAATAAAAATGCAGCTGTGTCTTGCTATTTAAAGTTACAACAAAATACCTTTTAAAATGCTGCTTCTGTGCGTCTCAGGAAGGGGGGGGGTAATGCATCGGGAAGGTGCACAGGTGCGCAACGCCGCCCCAGATGGGAAGGTTGCCTTGAGCCCTGCAGAGACCCCCGCCTGCAGGGAGGGGCACTAGGGTGTCTGGGGTGGGAGGGGAAAGGCTCGGGTTTGTTTTCTGAAGTCCCTGCTCTGCCACTCTGGCTGGGGCAGCCGGCCAGCCCTACCTGCTAGCCAGTGTGAGACTGCAAAGCGTCAAAAGAGAAAGAACCTTCCAGAAAGGATCCTCAGAGGAGGGCTCTCCAAAACCCAAAGGCCTACAGTTCCGATCAGGCAGTCAGCTGAGCTCTGCAAAGGCTGGGAGGCTGTGGCTTTGGTCGGGGGTGCGGAGGGGACCATGGCCCAGGCCCTCAGCGGGCACAGTGCACTGTGCAGCCAGGTGCCGAGGACTCTCCTGTCGTCACCTGCAGACACCACCAGGGCACAAATACACAGAAAATGGTGGCAGCAACGGGAGCCCATCCCCCATCCAGCACAGCCTCAGAACACAGCAGGTTCTGGCAGAAGAGCCGGGACAGGCTGAAAACACGATGTTTTCCTTCCTGTGTCACCTGGTCGTCCCATGAGCTACCGTGACTCACCCTGTGCTGACTTAGCACTCAGTGGTGGGTCACCCAGATGCCTCACGAGGCAGCGGCTCTGCCAAATCCTCTCACCATGCTGGCCAAGCAGCCGGACACCAGCCGCCATTCGGGGGAATGCTCCTCGTTCCTCCTGACCCGAAATCTCCCAACGTGGCAGGAACGGCCCAAACCCTGCAGGCTGCACCATGCTTGCTGGCGTTCCGATTTCCAAAAAGACAAGCAAGCTTTGGACTTGGCTCCAAGAGCCTTCTGATGTCGGGTGCCAAGCAGCCTGCTGGGATCCAGTCCCACAGACTCTGGAATCTCAACAGCCAGGACTGGTGGGCGGTGGCCGCTCAGCCTCACACCTGCAGGCACAGGTCCCCCTCCCGGAGGTCGAGAGAGCCGAGACTTAGTAGCCCCAGGGTGGCTCTGAGCCCCTCAGACACAGACCCCCAGTCCAGAGAGCGGAGGACGGCGGGGAGCACTGCAGGCCAGGGCTCTCACGGGAGCTGGGAGGCAACCCAGGACCAGAGAGGGGCCCACCTTCTTACCACCCTCCCAGGTAGGCCGCCCCACCTCCACCTGCCTGCAGAAAAGGCACAGGGACCCCTCTGTGCACCCGTGTTTAAAATGGGATGTTTTGGCCTCAGTGAGTCAATGAAACATTTAAAATATATACTATTCTCCAAGAAATTCAGTAGATGAGACAATGTGGATAAACAATGCTTCTGAAATGAAAAGGTAAGACAGAAGCATTTAATTCTTTTACTTTGAAACAATCTGCACAGGAAGTGTTTAAGAGGGGTGATATTTATTACTGAAAATACCCTTTCTACACATCTCCAAGAACTAAATTACACATCTGCTTTAGAAAACAGCGAACACTTAAATTAAGAAGGAATAAAAGGCCTCCCTTTCGAGTGGTGACGCAATGGCTTAGGCTGTGCTCCCTGTCACTGTAAAGAGGCTAAAATGAGGCCACCGGAAGTGTGCGGGCAGTGAAGGGCGAGGCTGCACGGTTTTCAGACACTTCCCACCCTTCCTGCCTGGCCTCGTTTCAACCTCTGAGGCCACACAGAAGCCAGGCGAGGGGTCTGAGCCCACTCTGCTTTGCAGGAGCCCTCAGCATAAGCTCAGAGACAGGTACTTCCGTGCTGGCTAAGGATATAATGGCAAAGAGGGAAGGTGTTTCAGCACAACTTCCTGCTTAGAACATGAGGTTGAAAGGCAATGACTGGCAAAGACACTTCCAGAATCTTCCTTACTGAACGCATCCCATCACCTTTCACTGTGCTTCCACCATGCAGCCACACAGACAAGCTTGTTAAACACAGGGCAGCAGCCGCGACATCCAGTGGTCCAAACCGAGGTCACGTAAGGCACTAATTTAAAGCCTGTATTACAGACAAACGGCTCCAGGCAGCTGAAGGCTCCTGACCACCTCTTCTCCTGACCTAGTGAACGGGCACTAGACACAGGGAACAAAAACAAAACAAAATTCCAACCCAAACCCGGTCAGAACTGTCCTTGGTGAGTAAGTATGAGACAGGCGGACAGTTAGGTATTTCTCTGCCTAAAAGGCACCTGGTCTGGAAGTACGGGAGTTCGTTCCTCAGGTAAGTTCAAGGTAAATGCAAGACACATCCAGATCTACCTGTGAAGTTTACACTGTGATGTGACAACGTAAGAGACTCCCTGTTAACACTGTTATCCGTAAGCACATAACTGATAACACTGTGAAGACCACTTGGGGTGCAAATGAGTAACTGGATGATTGTTCCCCTTGACCCAGAACCACAGTGGGCGTCTGGGGGCGAGTCCAATGATCCCGCAGGAGACAGAAAGGATGACAGAAGGCAATGACCAGGGACACCCCGTGAACCTCAGGCCGTGAGCCTCCACAGCCATGTGGGGGGAGTGCTGGCCAGGAGGACAAGTGTGGGGTCCCACTTGTGAAGCATGGAGGTCCGACCATAGCTGCCCCGTCCACTGTGCTCGGTACATCAGCACGTCACCAGACGCTAATGTCTACCTGCTCACTTCAGATTATTTCTTCAGGAAAAACGGGCGTTTTATTGAACAGAAGAGAGACACTAACGTGTGCAAGACTCTATGTGGTGTGTGTGTGCAGCTGGAGATGCCCCGTCCTGCTCGTCCTCGGCTGGGCTGCGTGGCTCAGGGGCCCCATAGGGATAGCAGGTCAGATGAGGCCGACCATCTGGTCGATCTGTCGCATGTAGATGCTCTTTAAAGGCAGGGCGTACCTCCTCTCGTCAGGAACTCGGTAGCACTGGGAGAAAGCAGGGACGGGGCTGTTGGCTTACAGACCCATGTGCTGACCCCCACTAAACGACCCCACCCCATCCCCCAGGTGTGACAGCTGAGAGCAAAAGCACCCCAGGTGAGGAGTGCTGTGACGGAATGTCCTTGCCGCACAGGTGAGGATGGGGCCCAGGGAGGCTGAGACATCCACGCAAGTGGGGAGTGGCCAGGACACCCCGCTGCATCCCCTGGGTCCTGATCCACCCAGAACTGCAGAAAACGCGTTAGCTGTTTGGAAACGCAGTGTGTTTTCTGTGTTTATGGTGCTTCGCAGACACAGTTAAAATGTAAATGCTTGAAAGAGCCATCTTTCTTTTTGTAATTTAAGGCAACCCCCTGCCCCCCAAAAGAGCTGGTCTGAGAACCCTCTGGCTTCGGGTGGGGACAGCCAGCAGGTCAGAAGGGAGGAGGAGGGTCAGGTGCGTCCTCTGCTGGGTCCCTTCCTGCCAAGTCCCTCAGCTGGGAGGGACAATGTGACCCTGCTCCCAGGGCTCTCTACCGAGAACCTATGCAAATGGCCTCTTTGTGAAACTCTTCTCAAATGACCCAATCTGTGCGTGCCACCAGTTTTCTGTGGGGCCCTCTGGACGACACAGGAACTGGTAGCGTCTTCTCTTCCTCCACATGCAAACCACCCCTGCAGAAAGGGACTTACGTTGGAGCTGGAGTTGATGACTCTCACGTCGGGAGACTTGGGCCTCTGCACAGACTTCCCGGCTGCGCCCTGCCCTCCCACTTCGGGAAAAAACTCCTTCCACAGGGACTCTCGGAGGTGCTCATCCACAGATATAATGTGCCCCTCGGTTGTAAACATGTATCTGCTTCCAGATTTGTGCACTGGGTTCTCCTCATCAAATAGCTAATGGGAAAGAAAAAGACACAGCAGGTAACTGCAGCCAGGTTGGGACTGCGGCTGGGAGGAAGAGGCATGTCCCAGCCTCCTCAGTGGGGAGCTTTTCAGTGACATGCTGGTGGACAGGCACCCATGAATAACCGTGCTCCCCAACTTGGCTATAAGTGGGAACCACTAATTGTGCTGAAACTCAGATGCCGATCTTACCCCTCTCCACTCCCCAGGCCTCGAGATTCATGAGGCCCAGGGCTAAGACCCAAACGTGGGCAGTTGGTGAGAGCCCTCCGATGATCCCCGCGTGCTCCCCAAGATGCCCAGAACTATCTGCACCTCATACTCTGTAAAATGCCGGAGCGGGGAGGCATGTGTCTTATCCTTCGCGGTAGCACCGGCATGTGGGCCCCCATTCAGCTCATTCCTGTGTCAGGACACAGGCTGGGGCCTGAGGACACATCATATGACTGTCCTTTGGGCATAGAGTTGGCGTGAGAGATGGGGCCAGGAGCACCCCCAGCCCCCCACCCAGGAAGTTGGGCTGGTGGGGGGAAGGCAGGTATTCATAAAAGCTGAGTGGACGCTTAGGAATCTCAGGTGGATGAAAGCTACAGTCGCTTCAAGTATTTACACACGAGGAGGGAGAGACCCAGTGCTCGTGCAGTGATTACACAGCAAACGGGCCGAGAACAGGACGGCCCAGGCCTCCTCTTCAGACCTGAGCCTTCTCCCCGAACCGGGGGGGCCCTCACTCACTGCAGACTCACCCCATGAGCATCCGAGTGCACTGCTGCTGCGCGGGACGCACGCCAGGCCCAGGGGACCTGGACACACGGGACCTACAGGGCCAGCAGCCCTAATGCACAAGGCAGGCACGTCCTGGCCGCAAACAGTCCTGAGCCCACATCCAAACGTTCTGATTCAACAGGGCTGTGGCTAACACGCCCAGAGGACTCGGGTCCGGCTGCCCTGCTTGGGAGCTGCGGGTCTAGTGACACAACATGCTCACTATTGGTGACTCTCAGCCCAAGCTCTTGGTCCCCACTGTCCCCACTGGAAGCCCTGGCCCTCTGTCCTTGGGGAAGTGTCCTTTTACGAGTAGCCACGCTGAGTATGTGGCAGAGATGTGAAGCGGGAAGACACTGGAGAAGGGTCAGGACCGGTTTGAGCCCTAGCTCCACCTGTCACCCTGAGACCCCGCAGCCACCTGACCCCTCCTGCAGACTGCAGAGTGGACACTGACCGGGGGCCCCCCAGGGTCCCCAGGCCCAAACCCTCCTTCCACACGAGGACGTGCGCGTGGCCAAGCGCCAGCCGGCCTGCGGGTCTTGCACGACACGTGCACATGAGGAGAGCGACAGACACGCTCTCTTGCTGAGGGAGGCCCGCCCGCTGCTGCACTGCACAATCTGTGGTCAGACATCTCTGTTCACAGCGGGGTCAGGAACCGTGGAGGACAGGCCATCCCACCTGACACAGCCGTGCCCGGGGCCAGCACAGTGCCTAGCACACAGCCCCGCCCCGTCAGTGTGGGTGAGATGGGAGACACGCTTGCTCCCGGGCCCCCACAGCGCACCTACCAGGTACAGGTACTTGCAGGTCTCGCTGAGGAAGAAGCTCTCCATCCGGTCCTCTTTGGACTTGTCTATGACGTGGTGCAGCGTCGCGTACCCACACCTGCAAAACGGCTCTCATTAGTTCCGCTCCCGCCCCGCCCCACCTGCCCGTCAGTTTAAGAAGCGGAAGATATTGAGTGACAGAGGCATCAACCAAATTATCAAACGCAAGATGAAAGACAAACTACGTCAGGTTTAAGGGCTACCCACTTTTAGCCTACGTTGTCCCTAAATCCATCTAAAAACTGATTTGGCAGCTGGATTGCCAGGTCAGCTGTGGGGGGTGGGGGGACCAGGGGTGCTGGAGGGCGTTTGCCAAAAGCTTAACATGAACCTAAGAAGGTGACAAGCAGCACCTTTATAAGGACTGACTGGAATTTTCTGTCCTGGTATTTATGGGACCGAGTTATCATGTGCATGATTCGAAACAGTATCTTAAGAAAATCCATATGATACACTGCTAAGTGAAAAAAGCAGCTCACAAAATTGAAACAGTTTTATATTGACATAGACGAGGGCTGTCCGGAAAAACATCCAGCCACTGTCAACATAAGGAGAACAGCTATGTGGCTGGATACTTTCCAGACAGCCCTCATATACACACACCTATATAAATACATATAGAAGAGTCTAAGTACAGACTTAACATGTTGCGTACGGCGGGGTTTAAATCCCTCATACCCCTCTGTTCTGGCAGGTATTTAAATGAGACCACGTTGAAATGAACTCTTCTCTTTAAAATGCTATTGCTTCCATATTATTTATAACTTTTCAATAAAATTTTTTGTACTTACGTAAATTATCCATTGATAATATTTGCTTGTTATATATCAACCAAACCTAATTAATTAAATAAATCTTGCAAAAAATAAAAGGTCAAGTGTAAAAACGAGAATTCTCGTTACCCGTCCTTAATGCATGGCTCAGAAAAAAACGAAGATTCTTGTGATCCGTACGCAATGTGTTAAGTGCTTGCACATGACAGTGGTAATATTCTACCCCTGCATTCTTTGTACTCCCTCGGCTTTCTAGTCTACGCATTATCTGTAAAACTCGGGGAAATAAGTTACTTAAAAAGAACACACATGGTCTGCTGAAACCTCACAGACAAAAACAGTAACATAAAAAGCCATTCCCACTGTAACGGACAGGTTCTATCTCACAAAAAGGAAGCAATTTCCTTACAGAAATAACATCAATGACCTGTTCTATAAATTACAGTGCAAAAGAGAATCGTATTTCCCCAGAGCAACTCAAAGCAAATCAAAAGTGGCCAACAGAAAAAGGAAGGAACTTGGAAACTAACTTGACTTTTGTGTACTTTTCCAGACTCTGGAGAATATCCATTCCTACATGCAGGTAGAAGGGGTTCTTGGTGGCCTAGAAAGAACACGAGAGAATGGGATCCAGCAAGGGTCTGGAGGACACGCTGGCGACAAACACCCCAGGACTATGTGTGAGGACGAGCCACGGACTGAAGGGTGGCACAGGGCCTGCTCGCGTTATCCTGAAGGTGGCTGCCGGCTTGCAGCGAAGCGCGCTGACTGGGGTCCAGATGCCTGCTGCAGTGCAGGGTGACCCCCGGCCTTCCTGACTCCTGTCACGGTCAGAAGCGAAGCAATCCGAGAGCAAATCCAGTTCCTGTCCTGCCTCAGAACTCTCTAGAAACTTAAGCTTCAGACCCAGGGAAGCAGGACCTGGTGCCCATTCTACTGGCAGCGTTGGGAGCATCACATGGAAAAGGAGACTCGCACAAGTTCCTAAGGGAGGCCTCCACCTCCTACTCTACTCACCCTCAGCTCAGTCCTGGGGGCGCTTACCCTGCTGCCACAAACTCTTGGATGGTTTGGTTAGAAAAAAACTCTCTGGGAAGATGAGACTGTCCCCCACAAATAGTTGGGGGGTCTTTCATTCCTGCCTAGTGCCAACCTGCAGCAGCAAAAGCAAAGAGTCACAGGGCAGCTGCGTCAAGACCAAGAGAGCAGGGGGGAGGCTTCAGAGGCAACGCTGGAGTAGAAGACTGCTCCGGGTCCTAAGAAGATGCGCGTGGTCAGCACGAGGAAGAAGCTGGAACAGGACAGAAGCAGAGAGTATCACCCCAAAGGCAGCAGCCCTAAGCTGCCAAGGGTTCCACGCCAGAACCCTCCCTGGGGAGTGTGCGGCCTGATGCCCCCGAGCTCAGCGGCCAGGCGGCCCGTCTCTTCCCTCGTCTGGGAGGTCCTCCAAGGCCCCTCTTGAGGCCTGAGGACTATGACTGGTCTCACTGGAATTCTCCCTTTTTCATCTTGGAGCAAGTGACAAGGACTCAGTGTTAAAAAATGACTGAATGAACCTCAGCCTCAGTTCTAACCCTCCTTGCAGGGCTCATGCCACTGGCATCTCCTTCTGGGGCTGCCCACAGCAGGGGCTGCACTGGCCGGGGTCCCAGAAAGCGAGCGCTGCTGTAGCCGTGTTCTGAGTGACAGGGACACTCAGCGTGAGTGTATGTACGGCCAGCACAGGGCATATGTAGCTGCCTTCAACCAGGGGGGACATGTCACAGTTAAAGGGACATTCCCTCCGGCACTCATGTTATTTCACGCAAGACAAACAGTGGGTGTTTTTAAGCATTAAACAACAAGAGGCAATCAGATGAATCCAGACGATTTCCTCTACAACCAAGAAAGAGAACTTTGGGTCCGAATAATTACTACGTAGACTGGGGTTCCGCAGTACAGGGAACTGCACTCCCCAAGAGTTCTTTGGTCAAATACATTTGGAAAACACTGAGCACCAATCAAGTTTGCTGGTCTGAGGATGAGGGGAAAGGGCCCTACAGAGAAGACAGAATACAGCTTTGCAGAGTTAGGATAAAAAATGTTATGTGACCACAGACGCCTTCTCCGTCCTGTGGAACCACCAGCAATGACACAGATGCTAAGGGTATGAACAGGCGGTCACCCTGCCAGGGTCACCGCAAAGCCACACAGCTCTCCATGGACCAGCAAATGCTAAGCACGAAGCTGCAGGTGCTCTTGGCACTGAGTGCCAGCTCACGCTGAGCGGCCCCGCACCTGGTAGAGGAGGTACGTAGACTCCACCAGCTCTGGCCTCAGCGGGTAGAAGAGCAGGTCAGGGGCCTGCAGCTGCCAGTTGTACCTCTCCGGGAGGGCCCCATACCGCTTCCATATGGCGTAGTAGAAGGCATGCAGGCAGATGGCATCTTCCACATCGCCCATCAGAACCTGCGGGGCAGACGCAGGTCACCAGGCTGACTTCCCACGGTGACAAGGCGGCACATAAAGGCCCTGGGCTCTCCCTCTACCCGGTTCCCTCCCCTGGGCCGGACACAGAACCAGCCCAAAAAGAGCAGCCCAGACAGAGAGACGGCCTCCCTGCCGGCTATCAATGCCAGGGGGACGTGAGTTTCACAGGATAAGGGTTCACTGTCCCCCCAGGAACAAGAAGACACAGCCGAGGAGGGGTCATCAAAGACATGTGGCTGCTTTGCAGGCTCTGTGCTCATGGGCTGGCGCTCTGTTCCACATCCGGGGCACGCACTTCACAAAGAGAACACTGTAGACATACTGTGCCATCACCTCCCCACACGTGAAGGGGCCCAACACCGGGTATCCCGAAGGGAGGACACGAAAGCCTGCCGCCGAGAGCACTTCCTGGGCGACACCAGGCCGTGAGCCTACCTGCAGCCCGGGGAAGAAGGCCTGCAGGGAGTCGATCCACGTGTTCATCAGCTGCCCGCTGAACATGTTCACGTTGACGTACAGCGGGGGGTCTCCTTCTCCCTCGTTACAGGCTTCCCGACTGAGCGCCCGAGAGCAGCAGCCAAGGGAGAGAAGGGCGATAAGCCACAGCCCCGGCTCTGCCCGTCTGGCACGCTGCCCCTGGCAGTTTCCCCTAAACGGACCCCACACGAAAGCGCCTACCTCATTCTCTAAGCCTTTGCAGACAGGCTGCCGCTACCTGTGATGGCAGTCTAGCACGAGGTGACATCTGCCACAGAATACAAGTTCTGAACTCAGCACTGCCCTCTCTCACATCTCCCTGCGCTTGGCAGAAAGCTTTCACGTTCAGGTGGAAGACCAGGGCCACGGGATGCAACGCAGCAGACAGCCCGTGTCTGTGTGGGGCTGGGCCTGAGTGCAGAAGCCTGGTTATTTATGCACAGAAAAGGAGTCTCTTCTGTAATGAGGACAGACCAGGGGCCCAAGGACTAATCAAGCGCACGACGCTCAGGGCCTCAGAACATAAAAATGACTGAACTCCATTAGAACAACGTGGCCCTCACACAGTGGTTCCTACAACGGTAATATGGAAACAGGTCCAAGAAACACCCTGCCGCACAGGAAGCTCAGGAGTGGTAACTTGCTGTGTCCACTTAATTTGCAAATGTGTACAAAGAAAGGCCTGGGGAGGCAGAGGTGATATCAGGGTAGAAGCCCCTGTAGCCACCATCCTGAATGCACAACTGAGAGGCAGCAAACGATGCTGTTTTATAACGAACAGAGTAGGAAAAACTGGCAACTGTCCTTTCTCTCATCAAGTAATTCTAACAACTCTTTGGAAAGTAAAGAACCAGAGTAAATTCATAACTGTCCTGCATACCTGCTCTACCTGCAATGAAAGCCACAGCTAGACATAGATATGCCGCTCCTGTGGCCCCATGTGAGACGGCCCCATGTCCCTGCCTCCTGGCAGTCATAGCCTGTGTGGTCCCCTCTGTGCTGCATCAGGGTCTGTCCCTGTGACCAGCAGAGTCAGGTGAGTGAGGGAGAGCATGAGGCTTCCCTTTTGGTATATTTCTTCTGCTCTCCACTCACTCACTCGGGGAAGCTGCTCTGAGCTGCCTACAAAGAGGCCCAAGGAACTAAGGCCCCAACCAGCAGTCAGTGAGGACACCGGAGCCTGCCAGCCACGGGCATGAGCCTGGAAGTGACCCTCCAGCCCCGCCAATGCCCGGAGGACAAGCTCATGAGACCCAGATCGGCTCAGATGCTCCTGGCTTCCTGACCCTTAGGAACTGTCTGTTGTTTCAGCACTGAGTTCTGGGGTGATCTGTTATGCAGCAGTAGATAGCTGATACACCGCTTCACCCCCCAGACGACTGACAGACTACTGGGAGGCTGTCTGGTGAGGGCAGAGACGCCCTCTGTGAATTCATGTTGGGAAAAATAGGAATGTTTCAGAATGCACTCTGCTCGTTCTACAGGGCAACAGAGGAGACATTAAGGAGACACACCCTCTTCTCAAGTAGTTCTGGATACTCTGATATGCAGCATTGAACATTTCCAGGTCGTCTTTTTCTCCAAAGAGAATGTACGATTTCAGGAGGTACTCGTAGAAGGAGTCCAGTCCAGCGCCCAAGCCGCTCTGCTTCCCCACCCAGTGGCCCGTCTGGATGTTCACAACGTTGCCTGTGAAAACAGATGGAGCACATCAGGCCCCAAGTATTGTGGGGGGCGGCCCTACTTCAGCCCCTCTGCACTTTAGCACCTTTGTCCTCGGCAGGAAGACCAAAAGGAAAGTGTGGCCCTCACATTTTTGTCTGTCCTACCAGCAGCCCGGACAGCCAAGAGAGCTTTCAGAATAGTGTGTTTAACCACTGACACAAAAATGGGGGAAAACTGGGAGACCGGGATAGCTGAGCGGTTGAGCACTTGCCTTGCAATCGTGAGGCCCAGGGTTTGATTCTGGGCCTGGCCCATGCAAACCCCATATGCTGAACTGCAGCACAACTAGTAACCACTGAATGGCTTGGTAGCTAAGATTCTCGCCTCCCATGCGGGAGCCCCCAGTTAGGTTCCTGCTCTGCGTGGCCCCTGCCCACCTGTGTGGAATTAAACTAAGTCACAATCAATGATGGACAACTATGGAGACTGCTCTGGGCCCTCCCCTTTCTCTCTCTCTCTTTCTCTTAAACAATAAAATAAAATAATGTATTAAATGGGAAAAACATTTAATGCAAATAAATAAATAAGGTCGTCATTTTGTTTTTCCAGAGTCAATGCATCTCACAGCTTTTGACTCAGGACTGCCATTCCTGGGAGCTGGTCCTAAAAAAATGTTCTCAAGAAAATGTATCATGTTGTTTACCAGACAATTATAAAACATATACTATATATTAACTATAAAGTGAAAAACAGAAAAAACAGAAATGATCCAAGTGGCCAACATCAGAAGGGGAGTTAACGGACTACCATGGAGATTTTTAAAGGCAATGGCTATGAAAACACAGCAAAAGCTTGACATCTGAATGACTTGCCCAATGTCAGGCAGAATAAAAATGTTTATTTCTATTATAATTTGAAAGCATATCTGTAAGGATCAGTGGAAAATTTTAAAGTTGACAATTTGGAGTGACACTGGTCAGCGGTTTAGTGGTGATGGGGTGACAATGTGTGTGACTTTTTTATTGCTATTGTTGTGAAGTACAAATGGTTCTAATTTTAGTACAGGTGCTGCCGAAGCAAGTGCTAAGTACAAATAAATTGTAAATAAATTTAAGAGCTTAAGGGATGACCAAAAATCATTTTTAAAATGCAGCGCTTTTGCAACAACGCTGTGTGGCTACAGGACAACCCATCAAGTTACTTCCCAAGGACCAAATACTTGTAGATGTCAAACAGCTCAATGAGGTAAAAACCCATTTTTAAATAACATCTCAGTTAGCAAAATCCTGACAATTGTTGAAGATGAATGATGAGTACACAGGAGTTCATTATTCATTATACTTTCTTCTTACTTTTATACATTTGAAATTTTCTATCATTTTTAAAATAACATTTTGACTAAACTTTCTCAAGGGAAAATAAACCCACCTAATATAGGTTTAAGCTGGGCTTTCTACAGCTGTCCCTTGAACAACTATAATCGAAGATCCACATATATCTTCTGAGTCCCCAAAATTTAGCTACTAATAGCCTACTGTTGACTGGAAGTCTTACTGGTAACATAAATGGCCAATTAACACCTACCATATTTTCCGGCGTATAAAACGACCGGGCGTATAAGACGACCCCCTAATTTTACAGTTAAAACATAGGTTTAGGCCCATATTCGCTGTATGAGACTACCCCCCACTTCCGAGGCTGTAGTCTTATACAGCGAATATAGGCCTAAACCTGTGTTTTAACTGTAAAATTAGGGGGTCGTCTTATACGCCTGGTGGTCTTATACGCCGGAAAATACGGTATTTTGTATGTAGATATACATGTATGAAGTAAGCTAGAGAAAAAACGTCATCCAGAAAATTGTAAGGAGGGGAAGCCGGGATGGCTTAGTGGGTTAGGCGCTCACTTTGCAGCGCCGGGGACCGGGGATCAAATCCTGGCCCCGGCCCGTGCAGAACCATATGCTGAACTGGGAGCTCCCCAGTTCAGTTCTCTCTCTGTCTCTGTCTCTCTCTGTCTGTCTCTCTCTCTGTGTCAAAAATAAATAAATAAATAAATAAAAATATATTAAAAAAAAGAAAAGATCCATTAAAAAAAAAAAAGAAAATCGTCAGGAAGAGCATCTACTTATCGTGCATTTGTTGAAAAAAGCTCATGTGAGCAGACCTGTACCGGCTCACACCGTGCTGTCTGAGGTTGGCTGCACCGCAGTGTACCTAGGTTTCCTAGAAGGAGGCCACTCTAAATTCCTCCGTAGAGCCTGACACTGAAGCAACGTGACCAGCCTCCGAGGCGGCTACTGCTATCCAACCATCACTTTCGGGGGAGATGTGCTGAGATTCCAATCAGGAGCCCTCGGAGCAGAAGCCTGCCCCTCCCAGGGGACATGACAGCCTCTCCCAAAGCCAAAGCCACGGAAAGTGACGGGCTGTCAGTGCTCAGGCTATGGTACCAGGAGGAAGCACCTCAGAGAAACAAAGGGCGGGGCCCCCTGAGCAGAGTCCCAATGCCAGAGAAGGTGCCACCACACCTAGTAATCCTGTGTCATTGCTCCGGAGGTTCCAAAGGGCTTTCACTGCTCGTCTGGCCACCCACTCAAACGTGGGATCCCCCAGCAGTCGGCTCAGAACCCCAAACTCGACGAGGAGGGACCCAGCCCCTGCTGTGCACGTCTCATTATTGCTGTCGGGAGGGACGCCTGTCTTTAGATTCACCTGCAGACAGAAGAGACACAGGATTCGTGGTGAACCCAGGGACCTTGCAGGGCTGGAAGGCAAGGCCACCGCTGCCGTGCTCAGCTGGGGAGCTCACAGCTGGGGAGTCGGCTCTCCACCTCCCACCTTACAGCCGAGATGAACGTGGGAGTTTCAAAGACACCACCAGACAAGGACATCCACTCGGGCTCTGGAGACGAGGACCGGCTGTGGGGTCACTGACACACGCTGAGTGAGCTGTGACCTCACTCCTGCTCAGTGAACGCGAACAGACCTCAGACGGGGAGAGCAAGGAGACGCAGCGAGAAAGCGACAGGCTGTGGGTTCCGCACTGAAGCGCTGAGGCCCTTCACCGCCATCACCCAGAAGGCTGACCCAATTCCCAGGGGCCTGCTGGGCTCAGCACATCATAGACCCCGGGGACTGTCTACTCTTGCTGGTCTGCACAGGCTTGATTTGGGGCACCCACATGAAGCCATGGAGAGACCACCCACAATCCCCACGTGAGGGTCTCTGGGGAAATGTGCCCAAGCCAGAAAGAACGACGAGATGCCATTTTGTGGCAGAGATGAAGTTCTAATACCAAGCACGGGAACATGACACCTTCCTTAAGGGGAAGGAGGAAGTCACTGTAGGCCCAGCACACAGCAGGTGCTCAGTAAATGCTGAATGGGTTCACAAACATTTACACCAGGCTTAGGGCCAATCAGCAAGGACTTAGTCCCGGAGGACGGGACCTGTGAGTGCGGCCTGCCTACCCGGGGGTAGGGGATGCCCGTCTTGGTGTTCTCGAAGGCGGGGAGCAGCCGCACGGCCAGGTCGTGAGCCATGTGCAGCAGCTCGTTGTCGTAGTCCTGAATTGTCATGTCACCAAAGGGCTGCGTGGAGTCCGTGATTATTCTGTGAGCAGACAGCAGGCTCCCCAGGACCCTGCCGACGGGAAGGACACAGACATAACACCACCACGTTGGCTGGACACACACACAGTCCTCCCATCCAGATGACAGGAGGGGCCTCCGGTTCTGCCAGGAAGCAGAGGGCGACGTAATGACTTCCGGAAGTTCTCTGCATCCCTAAGAATAAGGATCATTCTAAAGGATGGAGGGGGCACTCCTCTGAGAGCCTGAGGATGGCCCCCACCTCCCCCCCACCCCCGTGAGGGAAGAGCTAAGGTCTGTAATCACAGCCAGCTCATCCAAGGGCACTTGTGCTCACTGCTCTTAGGATAGATGTCACCTTTCTGTACCAATAAATTACTCTGGGTTTCTCTCACTTGGGGAAAAAACTTAGCTGTATAAGAAACAGAAAAGGACAAAGGCAAGTAACTTTTGTAGTTTTGGCTGCCAAGCAACCAAGGGAATTCTCCCACCTCTGGTAGAGAGGCGAGGTGATGGAGAGGAGGAAGGGACCTACTCAGGGCAGGAGGCCACCAGCTTAGACCTACGTCCCTGAAGCGCCATGAATTCACATCCCATCCCCATCCCTGAAGTGGATGGTGACATTTTTCAGAACAAATATGGTCATAACTATAATTATAAACAGATGTTACCCTTGGAATGTTATACAGTCACACAATTTTCAAAAAGTTTCCATGGGACAGGAATACTGTCACAAGATATCAAGCTAAAAAGGCAAGAGACCAAACTGGGTACGGAACATGAGCCCACACATTAGAGAAACACACACAAGGAGGAAACACACTGTGGGGAGGAGGGCACTTTCATTTCCCTCAGAAATTTGTAGGGGTTTTCCTAGGACACAGTGAAGGAAGGAAACGAGACCAGAAACAGAGTGGCATGCTACAGTCTGCATGAAAGGGACACCCATCCTACACCTTTGTTAAAGCCCAGGCAAGTCTTTCTATTTGGTCCAAATGTATTTATAATTACCCTGGCACATCCATCAACTGTCCCAGTTTTGATAAATCCAAGAATGAAGATGAAAAAGGGTTCCTGTATCCACAAGGTCTATAGGGACCCTCTGTCTGGACCTCTGGCTGGTAGACCCTCATAGTTTTCCTCCTTACACACACGAGCGTGCATACACATACACGTGCATGCGTGCGCAAGCACCCTCCCCCAAAACCTTCCATCCATTTCACTTACTGTCTTACCTTATCGTAGCCTCAAAGACTTGGACGGTGGAATCTTTGTCAAATGAAACTGTGTTGATCACTAACTTGACTGCTTTCTGGAACTCGGATGAATTTCCCATTATCTTTAAAAAGAGGAACACAAACCATTACTAGAGCTTGAAACACAAGTCAGGCTACGTGACTGCAGGAGTTGGGCCACGTCATCTGAGTGCCTGTGTGTGGTTTTGCCTCCCGGGGGAGCAGAAACGCAAGTGGTTGAGAAGGCCAGTTCTCTCTTAGAGGCAGCAAACCACTCACTGCAGCTCAAGAATCATTATCTCCAAATGGCAAAACTGAAAATGCCCCCTCCTAAAATCATTAGCACTCCTCAGTTCCCAGGACTTCCGCCTCCTTCACACAGGGCACTAGAGTGCCTAGAACTCCTGAAGTGAGTAAAAATAAATCCAGAAGTAACAAAAATATGACTTTCGTTCTGCGAGTGAAAAAAATCAACAGCTTGGGTGCCTGGCTCCCAGGAGACACAAACATCTGGAACATGACTTGTTACTTGTTATCCAGATGTCTAAACACTGTGAGCAACAGAAGTATTACCTTTTGGAGCACAGCACAAAACCATGACATTCAAAACACACCAAACATCATAATCAGCTCGGTCCTCTTAAACAAGTGATCTAGAACTATAATTCCTATTTTCAGTTGTAGACTCTTCATACCAAGCCGTGCAAATTGGGCACAAAATTTTCTAACAATCCCGGGACTACAATGACATCATAGGGACACACACAGACAGACACACACACACATACACACACACACACTCAGGCAAAAGAACTTCATCTAGACACTACTTTTTTTTTTTTTTTTTATAAAAGACAGACACTACTTCTGTCAAGCATGTCTTATCTCCCAGCATTTATTGGTCTGGGCATCGTCCTCGCCCCACCGCACTGTCCTTTCCCTGTAACACATAGAGCGAGTACAGACATCTCTTTTCTGGCTTTCAGCTCTTTCTTTTTAGAATATTACACAAGCACGCATAAGTTGCATTCCAGGTCAGGAGATTGCTATCTTCCTAGCGTGTCTGCAGCACATCTGTGAGAGCCTGTTTGAAAAGTTACTGGAAGAAAAAGGAAAACCTCAACAGAAGCACGTAACACCAAAAAAATGAGCCCAAAGTGCAAACACAGTACGGGCCGGATATTGTACAATGAAAACCACAGCCAGTATCTGCCAGCAGCTGCGGAGCCTGATCTGATCTCAGACCAGGTGGAGGGTGGAGAAGGAGGTGGCAAGGGACAATTCTGTGTGGCAGTTTTCTCTTTAGTCAGAAGCGCTAACCAGGCCATACCCTCACGCACGCAGGCTTTGGAAAAGCTGGACTGGACAGAAGGGGCAATGGTGTTTGCACTGCGGGACACCTCAGCGCCTTTAAAATGCTGATGTGACTCTCCCGTAGTGGGACAGAGCGGTAGAACTTCTCAAGTTCACTGGGACACAGTATTCTCCTTTCAAGGAGCACACTCTCGGAAGCCGCACTGGGAAATACAGGAGGAGCAGGAACCAATTTTGGGGGCATGTATTTGCACTCCTGTGTTCCAGACACCTCTAGCTGTGGAGAGCACAGAGAATAGAGATAAGGTTCTGGACTTAATGGGCGTGGCAGGGCAACAAGAAGACAACGTGGCAGAGAGCGCAGGGAGAAGAGGGGCTTCTGTAGCCCCCTGCGTTCTGGAGCTTCCTTAAAGCAGCACTTACAGGCTGACTCAGCCTGCTATCATCAACAAGCCGCCTGCAGTGAGGCTGGGCGTACTTGTCTGGGCACATTTGGATGGTGGATGATGGAAGTGGGAGCAGCAATAACATCCCAAGGAGATACTGGGAAACTAAACTGCTTTGTGATGCAGCCTGGCAGAGTGAAACCCCAGATTTCCCATGAGACCACAGGTGGAGTGGAATGCAGAATGACCCGCCCGGTCCCTTCCACGGTTTAGCAGTGCTACCGCTAGCAAGGTACTAGATGGCGGGGACCCAAATGATGCCACCCAACTCTCACTGCTAACACTTCCAACTCTTCTGAGGAACGTTAAGAGACAAGAGGAAACACATTAGGGAAGCTAGGATGGCTCAGTGGGTTAAGCACTCGCTTTGCAGCCCCGGAGCCCAAGGATTGAATCCCGCCCCTGGGCCGTGTGAACCCACATGCTGAACTGGGGTGTTGCCCCCAGTTCAGTTCTTGCCAGGGCCTATGTCGGAGGCTCCCAGCCCAGTTCCTGCCCTGCACAGCCCTGCACCCACCTGTGGAGTGAAACTATATGGAAAACTAATGCTGTCAACTATGGAGACGGCTCTGGGCCCTCCCCCTTCTCTCTGTCTCTCTC
>PVKE010009390.1:0-45014 GCA_004027555.1 Craseonycteris thonglongyai
TCAGCAGGTTTGTTGAAGAGAAACATGATGAGGCAGATTAAATAGCAAATAAACCAAGTAACTTGATTTGCTAATATATTACCAATTGTATTTTTTATAACAAATGTAGAATTAGTAATAAGACTATGAAAGGTAATGTGTAACATTCTCTATCCAGTGTCCAGTTCTGTGGCATATTATATACACCAGATACAGAAATAAAGATGACAATGATCTCATTAATGAATAAGTTATAAACAACCATCCGTCTGATTCAGAATGAACATTACATGTTCTCTGAACTTTCTAGAGCAAACATATATGGTTTATTAATTTTGTTCCCAGAATATATGTGAACTGTTCCCCACTCCCTCCATTCTTGTCTCCCTCTGCCTACCTACAGTGAGGGAATTTGAGAGAAAAATAAAACCAATGTTAACTTTAGGCTAAAGGAAACATGATTAAGAAGTAATACTGAGTTCAAGAAAAAATGGCAGCATGAATGGCACTCCTGGAAAACTCCCCTAGAAATTACAACAAATAGAACAACTAAAATTCAACAAAGGATCCCCTATGAAGTACAAAACACAGCTAAGAGACCCATTCATTGCATCAAAGTACCTGCAGATGGGCAAAGAGGGGCAAACTGATGAGGAGGAAAGGGGGAGAACAGAGATAGTGGCCATGGGTCCCTGTTTGAAACTCTCCAAGTGCAGGAGGGAGGCAGAAGAAGGTAGCAGGTGGGACAGAGAAAAGGAAGCTTAGAGGTTGGGGCTGTGAAATGCTGAATCCCAACCTTACTTTGCCCCAGAATGTGGAGATTGGGTGTTGCTTCTGAGATAACTGTAGCCTGAATTCACTCAGGTTTTTAGAGGAAGGGGAGCAATGGAAGCTGTGTGAAACTGCAGCCTGACCTCTCCCCAGCTGGGAAAGAAAAGGAGATGAAAGTTTGCAAGTATACATTCTGGCCATGAGCAGTCATGCCTGAAGGGTCAGCATATATAACAGCTGATCCCCAAACTCAGGATGGAGACCTTAGGGCAAACCGAATACAAAAAAGAATAAACTTGCACTGCACACACTTCCCTCAGTGCCAGGCAGAAAAATAAAGGCACGGTTTTCCCTCCCTGAATCCCTCTTCCAGACTTATGCCCCCATCTCCACCCAGTATTAGCAGGGAGACCCAGAAGAAACTGTAGCAATGAGTGTCAAGTAAAGGAGCAGAATGTCTGTAAACAGAGAGGCAGCCAGAATGAGGAAACAAAGTAGGTAATATATCTCAAAAGAAAGAACAGCAGAAATCCCCAGAAAATAAGATGGAGGCAAACAACCTATCAAAGACAGGGCTCAAAGCAATGGTTGTAAGGATGCTCAAAAAAGTTGGTGAAAATTTCAGCGAAGAGATAGCAAGCATAGAGACATAGAAACCATAATAAAAAGAAAAAGGCAGAAATAAAGACTACAAAAACTGAAATGAAGAATGGATTAGAAGGAGTCACCAGACTAGATGAAGCAGAGCCATGAATCAGTGATTTGGAAGAAAATGTAGCAGAAAACACCCAAACAAAACAACAACAAAAAGAATCCACAACATCAAGTGTAACAACATTCGTGTCATAGGGTTACCAGAAGAAGAAGAGAAACAACAAGGGATTAAGACCTTATTTCAAGAAATAATGACTGGAAATTTTCCTAACCTGGCAAAGGAAATATACAGACAAACCCAGGAAGCACATAGAGGCCCAAATAAGGTGAACCCAAATAGGCCCACACCAAGACACATCATAATTAAAATGGCAAAAATTAGAGACAAAAAGAGAATATTAAAACCAGCAAGAGAAAGGCAAGTAATAACTTATAAGGGAGCTCCCATATGACTGTCAGCAGATTTCTCAGTGGAAACTGCAGGCCAGAAGAACTGGCAGAAACTATTCAAGATGATGAGAACCAAGGATCTACAACCAAGATTAATGTATCCAGCAAGGCTACCATTCAAAATTGAAGAACAGATAAAGAACTTCCCAGATAATAAAAAGATAAAGGAGTTAATCACCACCAATATAGTTCTACAAGGAATGTTAGAGGGACTTCTTTAAGATGGAGGGTGGGAGGAAGCAAAAATTATGAATAATAAAATGGCAATAGCTACATATCTATCAACAGTTACTTTCAACTTAAACAGATTAAAGGTTTCAATCTAAAGACATGGAGTGTCAAATAGAGGAAGACAAATGTGAATTGACTTCATTTATAGGTGAAATCCATAAAAGAAAATAAACAAGTGGAACAGGAACAGAATCATAGATATTGAAAACATTTGGTTTGTTACCAGATGGGAGGAGGGTTGGGAAAGTGAGTGAAATAAGGGTTGAGAAGTTCAGTTTGGTTGTTACAAAGTAATGATTATGGGGATACAGTGTATAACATGGGAATATAGTCAGTAACATTGCAATAACTCTGTGTGGAGTCAGATGGGTACTAGATTTGTTAGGGTGATAGGAGAAGGGCTGGAGGGGTGGATGAAAAAGTGGAAATAAAGAAGTACAAATTCATTGTCACAAAATAGTCACAGGGTTGTAATATTCTGCATAGGGCATACAGTCAACTACACTGCAATAACTATATATGGCATCAAATGGTAATTAGCTGTATCAAAATGAGGATTTTGTAAGTTATATAATTGTCTTCTCATTATGCTGTACACCTGAAACATTTAATATTGTATGTCAAATATAGTTGAAAAATAAACAAAGAAAGCAATAATAACTGAATAATAAAAGAAAGAAGTTATACCAACTGTAAGAAGCGAAGCTTAACATATTTCATTTCAGTATCAAATAGGGGCATGTTTAGATCCTCTACTATAATTGTATTTTTGTCAAATTCTCCTAGTAGATCTGCTAGTAGTTGCTTTATAAATTTTGATGCTTCCTGACTGGGGTCATATATATTGATGAGTGTCACATTTTCTTGATGTATTGTCCCTTTTATCAAAATGAAATATCCATCTTTATGTCTTATTATTATGGACACATGCAATAGTTTGGTGGTTACCTGAGGAAAGGGGAGGAGGGGGGAGGGAGGGTTGGGGGGGAGCGGGATTGGGCACAGGATATATGGTGATGGCAGGAGAGCAGATTCTGGGTGGTGGGCACATAACGCGATACATAGGTGATGTGATGTGGACTTGTACATCCAGAAACTATGTAATGGTTACCAATCAATGTCACCCCAATAAATTTAACAATAAAATTTAAAAAAATAGGGACATGTTTGGTGGCTTATCTACTGTCTTGTATTATCAACACAGTGTGAGTTGGCAGTACATACTCTATCCATGATTCCTCATCATCTAGTTCCTGGAAGAACTGGAACAAGGCATAGGCCTCTTTCAGTTTTTCATGGTGTGCCGTGGCTAAGTTCTGGACTTCCAGGAAGCGCTTGTTGACTTCATCCCTTTTGTTCACAATCTGGTCGACATTGAAAGTCCCGCTGGAGAGCAGATCAGTAGCCAGCTCATTCAGGTCTCTGAGTGCATCCTAGAAAGCCCCAGGATACTCAGTGAACAATACCGTACAGGCATTAATTAGACTCACAACTTTAAACAAGGCTGGTTCAGGTTCAAAGACTGGGTCAAAGAGATTATTATTTTTTTTTTTTAAGATTTTTTATTGTTTTTGACAGACAGAGACAGAAACAGAGACAGAGAGAAGGGGGAGGGCCCAGAACAGTCTCCATAGTTGCACATCATTGGTTTTTCCACATAGTTTCATTCCACAGGTGGGCAGGGCTGCACAGGGCAGGAACTGGGCTGGGGTCTCACCCTGGTGAGAACCGAAATGGGCGCACTCTCCAGTTCAGCATATGGGTCCACACGGGCCGGGATTTGATCCTTGGTCCCCGGGGCTGCAAAGTGAGCGCTTAACCCACTGAGCCATCCCGGCTTCCCCAGAGAGATTATTTTTAAAGGTAGTAAATTGGATATTATGTTCTTTTAACTAAGATTAGATAAGGGCAAGATCACAGGGCAATCTGGATAGCATGACTACACTACTCCGATTGTAATTTGGCCGTATGTATTTTGTTTTCCCTTCTGATGTTTTCCCCTTTATTTGCTTCCTCTTTCCAACTAGAAAACAAGACCTCTGTCCCTATATAGGACTGTCTGCTGTAGAGCACTGAATTTGATGTAGACTGATTTATTGAAATATTCAATAAGAAGTACTTTTAGGTTGGCCACAGGACACATTCAGCCTCTTCTTTATTTTCATTCAAACTCTGCTCATTAGTGACATCACAAGGAATATCATCAAGTTCCAAAGTAATTAAACTTAGAAAGCCTTTGACTTCTTGTCCTTTCTGTGGGTATCTGTATCACCAAATAAAACTGATAATGTAAAATTCTCTTGTATAAAATTAACACATGCCAGCTTGTTTATTACTGCTCCTAGTACAAATTTTAACTTGATATTAGAAAGCTACTGAAATTCTTCATTGAATTTCCAGAGATTATATATAGTTCAACTTCATGCCCCCATCTGATTTTATTTTATTTTTTTCTCTAAACCTATGAAATAAACTAGCATTTTATGTCTAAGAGCAGATCAAATGTGCAGCTTTAGATGATAGTGAGTTTGTATGCACGAATGCACAAATTAAAAAAAAATAAACAAGGTAACTTTCAGGATCCATTACCTGGAGTTTTAGTATCTATAGCTTAATGATCATTGGTTAACAGTGACTGTTACAACCTCTGTGTAACCCATTAATATGACCTGGTTATAATGACTGTTGGCTGAGACCATGAGGGTGAATTTTGCAAGACTGTTCTCAATTGATCTTCCGAGACAGGAGAGAGAAAGGCAGAAGCTTCTCCATTCTTGAAATGAAAATCCCAGAGGAGTGGGATTCCAACACTACTTACCTCTCGGGCCAGCATCTCTGTTTCCAATAGCTGATGCTTCTTGAGCAAGTTTTCTGCTGAAGCCAAGTCCCTGGCCTGATCTTTCATGGCCAGCAGTGTCTCTGCCTGGGAATGGAAGAATAAGTAGTAAAGCTGCCAGATGAAAACGATCTTTAAGGAGAACAAAGTTATCAAATATGTCCCCAAACTTTTCCCAAGAAGAGTTAAGGAGAGTTTTTATACATAAATTTGATTATCTGACAAGCATTTATTAAACTCCTGCACCCCTACCCTTTTCAGATGCAATTACCTCTGAGAGCCAGAACTCAAAGTCCCGGATGCCTGTATTGAACCTCTGTTGGCGGCTAGCTTCGTTGAGCTTCTGCCCTTTGTCAACTGTTCTCTCAAGCAAGTAGTCCCAGTGTTTCCCAAGCTCTTCCAGTTGACCCTAATGCAAAGAAGTTAATGAGTCATTACAGTCTTTAGAATCCTGAGTTCTGTAACATCTTAAAAAGATAATGTAGGGAGGCTGAGGATATAGAGACTAGACAAGATTTTCTAGTATTTGAATGTCATATATTGTAAATCAGTTATGCTTAATTTGGGAAAACTACAGGAGGTATTAGAAGTAAGTTTGAAGAAAGAGTACTAGACTGATTACAGGGACTGATGCCCAAACACCAAAAGACTCTTGGCAGTAGAAACAGAAAATATAAAACAAACAGGATAATGCTTCGGAATTAAGTATAAAGCTTTCTTGGAGTTCTAGGACTAAGTGTGGTGGGAGCTATAAGATCAGAATATCACTGTTAACCAGAGAACATACTTCATATTCCTATACATGGAAACAATGAAAGAATAAAAGTTCTCTTCATGTGACTTTGTAGCTCAGAGCCCACGGTAAGCAGAACCCCTACCTTCATGGTCTCTTCATTGCCATCACATGCCCTCCGCTCAATCAGAGAGTGCCCCAAGCTGATGACTCCTTCCACCTGATCAGCTCGGCCATAGACCTCATTTTCAAAGGTCTGGTGCTTCAGGTATTTCCTCTGAAGGGAAACAAAACAAAATAAAACAACAAAGTCACCTTCTCATTTAGGAAAGCAAGAAAAGGCAACTTCTGTTTAAAAGGAAGAGCTAATATTTCTATCATAATCAAAGTGATGATGACTTCTGAAGGACCTCTTCCACATGAAACCCAGAAGACACTGAAGACAGCAGCAGTGGTCTTGACAGTAAGGAAATGTTCAGTGTAGAGAGATGAACATTCATGCAACAATTAAGGTATGATAAAGTTTTCCAAGATCTCTATTTTGAGCTTACCTGAATGTTGGTGGGGTCTTTGTAGGACTCATCACAGGCTGTGGGCAGCATTTCACTGATCCACTCTTCTAAGTCCTCGAGGTCACGGTAGAATTGTTTTAGGTCAGCATAGTCTCCCAGTTTTGTCTGCTCAGCAATAAGCTGTGCTTTGAGAGCCTTCCATCTGGAGGAAGGGGCTAGATTACTCTGTGTCTTTTTTCCTTCCCCTAAGCTCTAATGAATTTTTTCATTTACCAACCTCTCATTTATATATTATGTGTTACATTCAACAGAGTTATATATAATTATTATTTTTTAAAGATTTTTTTGAGAGGGGAGAGAGAGAGAGAGAGAGAGAGAGAGAGAGAGAGAGAGGAGGGGAAGAGCTCAGAACAGTCTCCATAGTTGTACAATATTAGTTGTGACATGGTTTCATTCCATGCAGGTGGATGTGGGGCTGTGTGGGATAAGAACCAAACCAGGGGCTTCCTACATAGGAGGTGAGAATTTTGCTGCCAAGTAATCTCAGTAGTTACCACCACAGTTCAGCACACAGGGTTTGCACAGGCTGAGGCTAGAAATCTAAACTGTACCTCATGAGGCAAGTGCTCATCTGAATGTCTTTCATTCAGTGAGTCCAGATCACAAAGTTTCCAAGTGTCAAGATAGCATTTGGCATCTAGAAGTGAGAAGAACTCAGAGTGTTACCCATGCTCAATGCTAGCAGAGATCACTTTGCTACATTTTCCTATAGTTCACGAAACAACGGCTCAGGCCTGACCTATCTAGCACCCGTTGGAGCCGAGCAGCGATCTCTTCCTTGGCATAGTGGTCATCAGCTATGAGCTGCTCAGCAAAATTTTCTAGCTCAGTGATCTTCTTTTCCTAGATAAAGAAAAAGAAAAGAGCCCAGATGTCTGGAGATTAGGTCCTAATGCAATACCAGACTCTCACCTAAAAAAAGAACAGAGATATCCTTTGTGGTTTCACAAAGGGAAACAAAACCAGGGTCAAAGGGTAAACACCTCATAGAGAGGTGGATTTTAACACAACAAGAGGCAAAGCATTAAAAATGATATGGAAATGTGCTACTTGTTTGGTACTAAGTTCCCTTCTTTGATACTTGCCATAGCCATTATAGAAGGTAATTCCTGGATTGTGGGATGTTGTAATAGACAATGTATTGTCACTTCCAATTCTAAAAGCTTTGTTTTAAAAGGCTGAATTTAAATTGAAGAAAGTCCAATGTCACATCTAGCTTGGGTTAGACTAAGTCAAAGTGTCATGTTGCCCTGTCTACCTCAGAGTTTTCTGTAAGCAACAAATTAGAATTAAAATACTTTTAAAGCATACATATAATTTATGTATAATTTTAAAACCACATACATATGTAGTATTTCTGTTATTATTACAAATACTTGTTTTTAGAACGCTTATATTATTTATTACCTGGGTAGTGAGTGCTTTGTTTAAATCATCACGTTTCTTCATCAAAGCCTCTAGACTATCTAAAGAAGTCTTATCATCTGACCTCAGGAAATTCTCACGTGCCATCATCCAGCTCTCAGCCTGATCACAGTTCCCTTGGAACAACTATAGGAAATGAAGTTAGAGGTATGTGTTACAGTATTCACTTACTTATAATTTTGCTTTATACAGTTTTAGTTATACTCAGTCAACCACTGCTAGAAAATATTACATGAAAATTCCAGAAATATACTATTCATAACATTTAAATTATGTGCCATTCTGAGTAGCATAAGAAATATAATGCAATCTTGTTCTGTCATGCCTGGGAAGTGATTCATCCCATTGTCCAATGTATTCATGCTTTTATACACTTCCTGACTGTTAGTCACTTAGTTGTCCTCATTATAACTGTTGTAGTATTAAAGTTCTTAACTAAGGATATACAGAAGAAGTCATATGGAGACTGGAAGGAGGGGCAGAGACAGGAAACAGGCTGGCCCACAGCCACATGTGGCGATTAAAAATTGGAAGGAATACGTTGGCTGTGAAGGTACCCCCTGAGGAGCGAGGGGCTTCAGCCCCACACCAAGTTCCCCAGCCCAGGGTACTAGTGCTGGGGAGAAGTCCCCATAACTTCTGGGTGTGAGGTTGTGGCTGAGTGCTTAAAAGGGCTGCTGGATTTCCAGGTATGCTTCTTAAAGGGCCCATGCATGGACTCACTTGATCTGAGCTCCCAGCACTGGGGCAGCAGCTCAAAGGTAGGAACATAAAGGGAGAAAATGAATTGTCTGGCTTCAAGGTAAAGAAACTGAATTGTCTGCCTTCAAGGTAAAGACTGGAGGAGGAGCTTCCTCCCAGACAGAAGTGCTGGCAAAAGTCATTGTTCCTTTGTTGAACCCTCACCCAATCAGCCTAAATGGCAGGTGGGTGACATATCTGAGTCTCCATCAACCTAGTTAATACTGTTCACTTCAACTGGGTTATTCTCTGAGACCCGGACCCACCAAACACACAGGCCCACCCAAGCTGTTTCCAGTGGCTTTTCCACACAAATGACCTATCTTGATTAATGCTGTGGACTTTTAAAAATCTCTCAAAGGTTCACAAACTCCAAACAAGCAGCATCTAGTCTTGTCATGCTCTGTACTTCTTGCTAAGCAGCCCCAAGCTTGGCCCTAGTGGCAGCCAGCCTCAGTCCACACTTTAGCATCTCCCAGGCACTTCCAAGCACAGTGCAAGTAGTAACCATCTGCCGATCACTTTGCACCTGACACCAAATGCCCCTGAGCAGGGCACAGGCAGTAGTTCAATGGTCTGTATCAGAGCCCCTCCCAAGAGCCACCATAACCAGCATACTGGGTGGTCAGCTTCAGACCACATCAGAACCTCACGCAATCATGTCCACAAATGACAAACCCAAAGTGCAGAATAAGCAGTGACCAGAATCCTGCTAAAGCAATTCCTTCTTTGTAGGGTCAGCCCCTGAAGAACAGCTATTCTACTGTAGACATGGCCAGTCCTCACAACCAATAAGCCTGAGGGTCAGTTTCTCCTACTGACATGCCAATAGTATTCAAGGGTCATATACAACAGGAAGGCACACACAACTTACACAAGTGACATACCTACAGCACCCACTTCAAATGACCAGAGAGACAGTGCCTCTGGGCCCCATAGGACACCTACTTCATAATGCCAGTCTACCAAGAATGGAAGACATAGCAGTTCCATATAATACATAGAAACAAACCCCTGGAGGCAGCCAAAACGAGGAGACAGAAAAACATGTCCTCAGTGAAAAATCAGGTCAAAGATCCAGAAAAAGAACTAAACAAAAACAGATACAACAACCTACCAGACGCAGAGTTCAAAACACTGATTATCAAGATGTTCAATGATGTCAGTGAAAATGTCAACAAAGAGATAAGAAACATAAACATGGAGTTAGAAACCATTATAAAAACTAGTTAGAAATGAAGACTACAATAACTGAAATGAAGAACATATTAGAGGGAATCAACAATAGAATAGATGAAGTAGAGGATTGCAAAGGTAGCAGAAAACAGCCAATCAGAACAGAAAAAAGAAAATCCAATAACATAAGGGTAGTTTAAGAGGCCTTTGGGACCATGTGAAGTGTACCAACATTTGGATGATAAGGGTACCAGAAGGAGAAGATAGAAAGACCTAGGCATTGAAAACCTATTTGAAGAAATAATGATTGAAAACTTCCTTAACCTGGTGAAGAAAATAGACATACTAGCCCAGGAAGCACACAGTCCCAAATGCAATAAACCCAAACAGGCCCACAGCAAGACACAACACAATGAAAATGCTAAAGGGTAAAGACAAAGAGAGAATCTTAAAAGCACCAAAAGAGAAGCTGTTAGTTGCCTATAAGGGACTTCCATAAAACTATCAGCTGATTTGTCTCAGAAACCTTGTAAACCAGAAAGAACTGGCAGAGAATATTCAAAGTTACTGAAAGAAAGGATCTACAACCAAGATAACTTTACCCAGCTATCATTTAGAGGGTGTCCCAAAATTCACGCAAGATTTGAATTTTGCGTCATTTGTGCAGTAAAGTGTTGCCAACGAAAAAAGAAGACAGTGTGACAGCTGACAGTTCAGGGTTATTAAAAGTGGAGCGCTACATGAAAGACCAATGTATTTTCATTGTTGAGCAATGAAAAATTACAATTTTTAATTATAAATCTGTGTTTTCTATCAAAATTACTTCTTGTGTTAATTTTGGGACACGCTTTAGAAGGAAGAGCAGGTAAGAACTTCCCAGACCAGAAACAAACAAACAAATAGGGAAAGGATTAATCACCACCAAGGCAGTATTACAAGAAATGTTAAAAGAATCTTTTTATTAGGAAAAAAAATATGAATAATAAAATGGCAATAACTATAACAATTGAACCCTATTGTTGGCAATATCTGTCAATAATTATGTATACTTTAATGTAAATGAATTAAGTGTTCCAATAAAAAGATATAAGGTGGCTAAATGAATAAGAAAACAAGACCTTTAAATATATGGCCTACAAGAGACTGACTTCAGATCAAAAGACGCACATTGACTGAAAATAAAGGGATGAAAATGTTATTTCATATGAATGAAAACATACAAACAAAGATGGGTTAATAATACTTATACAAAATGAGAGAGACATCAAAACAGCAGCTATAATAAGAAACAAAGAAGAACTCACTTATGTCACTTTGGATATTTAGCCAAAGAAACCTAAAGTACTAATTTGAAAAGACATATGCATCTCTCTGTTCATTGCAAAATTAATCACCATACTCAAGATACGAAAGTAACCTAAGGGTCCATCAATAGATGAATCAATAAAAAAAAATGGTACATATATACAATGGAACATTATTCAGCCATTAAAAAAATAAAATTTTGCCAACAACATGTATGGACCTAGAGGGTGCTATGCTGAGTGAGTGAAGTAAGTCAGATAGAGAAATACCAATATATGATTTCACATATATGTGGAATCTAAAGAATAAAATAAATGTATATACCCCCCACACACAAACAACAGAAAATAAAGTTACAGATAAGAGAAACATTTTGATGGTTGCCAGATGGAAGGGGATGTTGGGGGCGTGGGTAAAAAAAGGCGGGGGGGGGGGGAAGAGATTAAGAAGTACAAATTGGTTGTTACACTGTAGTCATAGAGATGTAGAGTATAGCATAGGGAATATAGTCAATAATATTGTAATAACTATGTATAGTGTCAGATTGGTACTGATTTATTAGAATGATAATTTCATAAGTTATATAAATGTCTAAGCACTATGTTGAATACTTGAAACTAGTTATATAAATGTCTAAGCACTATGTTGAATACTTGAAACTACTATAATAGTTTATGTTAACTATAATGGAAAAATAGAAAATTATTTTTAAAAATTAAAAAAGAATAGAAGTAAAAAAATAAATCCAAGTTACTGAAAATGCAAAAAAAGGAACAAATTACTATGTGGTTAAAAACAAGCACATAGGGGACATCATCAAGATGGTGGCATGAGAGGAGCTCTTGAAACAGCTGGAAAGAACAACAATTTAGGCAACTAAAATCCAACCAGAGAATCCCTAAGCAACACACAGCCTCATCTGAGGAACCCATTCATTGCCAGAAAATACCTAAAGCCAGAGAAAGGGAGGCAAGTAAGAAAGAAGGGAGCAACATGGAGACATGCCACGGAATGCAACTTGGCGACCTACCCAGTGATCAACCAAGAGACTGACTGACCCAGAGACCAGCAGAGGAGAGACTGACTGAGGTAGGAGCACAGGTCCAGGTGCAGAATGACTCTGGGTGGGTTGGAGGCCTAGAACAGACAAAGGCAGAGGTGCAGATGACCAGAACGTGGGGTGGACAGCAAAAGCAGGCATGGCTGCTGTGGTGAGAAGCCCTGGTGGTAGTGGAGGGGGAACAGCCATGGCGTGGTGAGGACGGCCATAGTGCAATGCAGGAGGCCAGAGTGAGGCACCAGCATCAGCCAGAGATTGGCATGGGTGTCTGGAGTGAGGATCCGGCTACAGTGTGTGGGTATGGTGGCCAAAGCTGGGGGCCCACAGAACATAAGTCTGGAGGCCAGAGAAGAAGGCAGGCATTCCAGTGGCTGGAGTGCCGGCAGTGGTAGTGTGCTCGTGGCTAAAGCACAGAGTGGCCCTCGATGAGGTGGGGCCCCAACTAGATTACTGCGTGGCCTTCGACACAGAGCCTGGCTGCTTCCCTTTATTCTCTCCAAAGGCTCACACCACTGGCCTCACCCAGAGCCTGCCTTCGGTGGGCTGCAGCCGGGAAGCTTCCATTACTCTGTGGTGCAAACAGACGTGCATCTTTCCCAACAAACCCCAACCCCACCTTTCCTGCTGAAGCTAGCAGAGGGATCCAGAAAAATTGAAGCACGTATGTGGCAGCTTCTGACTGCAATGGGATCTCGGAGGCATAGAATACCATTGCCTACCATACCTTCCTAAAAAGGAGGGGTACAGAGACCAGGGTGAATGAGTCAAAGAGAAGTCCACCTTCTAGGAAGTCTCCCACCATGAGAAAACCAAATAAACAAGAGAAAACATAAGACACTGCAGCAACATCAGCTAAGAAATAAAAGAAAACTTTCTTCACATTTACCAGGGGAAATATCCTCATGTCGAGAAACTGAAATGCTCCAATAGCAATGAACACCCTTGTGAACAAAGGCACTCAGAAAGAAAGAGAAAAATCTCCAGAAAAGAAACTTGATGATATGGAAACATATGAGCTAAATAACACAGAATTTGAGACCACAATTCTGAAACACTCAAAGAGATCAAAGAAAACTGGCAAAGGACACAGAGAGAGCTAAGTGATCTCAGAAAAGAAATTAAATCTATAGAAAAGAAGCAAGTAGAAATTTTGGAGATAAACAACACAATAAAAGAAATGATATAGCTAGCATAGGAAGCAGAGATGCCCAGAAAGAAAGAATTAGTGAAATCAAAGACAGAAATTTGGAAATGTCACAGAAGAAAGAAGAAAGAGACCTAAGAATGAAAAGAAATGAAAGATATCTACAAGAACTATCTGACTCCACTAGAAAGAACAACTTAAGGGTAATAGGTATTCCAGAGGGAACAGAGGATGAGATGGGCCCAGAGAATTTGCTCAAATAGTAGATGAGAACTTCCCAAATCTCTGGCAAGAACTGGAACCTCAAATCCAAGAAGGAAACAGGACCTCTAGCTACTCGAATCCTAGCAGACCCTCTCCAAGGAACATTATACTGAAGATGTCAAAGGTGAAAGATGAAGAAGCCTCAAGGCAGCCAGAAAAAAGAACACCATAACCTATAAAGGAAAGCCCATCAGACTATCATCAGATTTCCTAACTCTGTAAGCCAGATAGGAATGTAACAAAGTATTCAAAATATTAAAGGAGAAATATTACCAGCCAAGAGTCCTGTGCCCAGCAAAAGTATCCTTTAGATAGGAAGGAAGAAAAAAGACCTTTTTGGACATACAGAAACTGAAGACATTCTCGAGCACAAGGCCAGCATTTCAATAAAGACTAAAGAAGATGACTGGACCTGAAACAAAATGTAAAAATAAATAGGGATAAATGGAAATAACAAAAACATAAAAGGGGAGGAAACAAAGGTTTAAATTTTTAAGAAAATGGAAGTAAGAAAAATCCTTAAGAAAAGGAACCACTGCATATATGAAACTTTCTTTTATACAAAGTTCATGGTAACCACTGAAACAGAACTTAGAATTGGGACACATAACAATAAAAGAAGAGAAAACAGAGAAAACAGTCAAACACACCATCAAACTAAAATACCTGATGGAAATAAAACAGCAAAGAAGCAACGAAGAAAAAGAGCTACCAGACAACAAAAGATAAAATGGCTATAGGAAATCCTCATATATGAATCATCAACCTAAATGTAAATGGACTGAACTCACCAATAAAAAGACACAGAGTAGCAAACTGGATTAAAGAACAAAAACCAACCTTGTGAGTCATAAAAGAGACACACCTCAGCCACAAGGACAAACACAGACAGAAAGTGAAAAGGTGCAAAAAAATATTCCAAGCAAATGGCATCCAGAAAAAAGCAGGGGTAGCCATACTTATATCTGATAAAACAGACTTCAAGATCAAAAAGATAATAAGGGACAAAGATAAACATTGCATAATGATAAAGGGGACAATACAACAAGAAGATATTATACTCATCGATATATATCCCTTTTATGAGGAAGGACCAAAATTTACAAAGAAACTACTAACAGACCTAAAAGAAGAAATTGACAGACACAGTTATAGTAGGAGACGTAAACACCCCATTCACAGCCATAGAAACATCATTCAAACAGAAAATCAATAAGGAAATATCAACTTTATTTATTTTTTAAGATTTAGTTTTATTGGTTTTTGACAGACATAGAGATAGATATAGAGAAACAGAGAGAAAAGGGGGAGGGCCCAGAGCAGTCTCCATAGTTGACAGCATTAATTTTCCATATGGTTTTACTCCACAGGTGGGCACGGGGCTGCGCAGGGCAGGAACTGGGTCGGGGGCTCCCACATAGGCCCTGGCAAGAACTGAACTGGGGGCACACCCCAGCTCAGCATATGGGTCCACATGGGCCGGAGCCGGGATTCGATCCCTGGTCTCCAGGGCTGCAAAGCGAGTGCTTAACCTGCTGAGCCATCCCAGCTTCCCCAGAAATATCAACTTTAAATGATACATTACAGCGATTGGACATAGTTGACATTTACAGGATACTTCATCCTACAACACATGAGTATACATTCTTTTCTGGTGCACATTGAACATTCTCAAGTATAGACCACATGCTCGGACACAAAGCTAGCCTCAGCAAACTTAAGAAGACTGAAAATATACCAATGTATTCTTCGATAACAAAGTTTTGAAACTGGAGATCAACTCCAAAAAGAAAGCAGGAAAAACCACACATACATGGAGATTAAACAACATGTTACAAAATATAAAAATGACTGGATCAAAGAAGAAATAAAAGAAGAGATTTAAAAATACACAGAAACAAATGACAGTGAAAACACAACATATCAATTACTGGGATGCAGCAAAAGCAGTAATAAGAGGAAAATTTATATCACTACAGGCCTTTCTCAAGAACCAAGACATATTACAAGAAAACAACCTAATACTACATCTTAAAGAACTAGAAAAAGAACAAACACCCAAAGGCAACAGCAGAAAGAAAACTATAAAAATTAAAGCAGAATTAAATGAAATAAAAAATGGAAAAACAATAGAAAATATTAATGCAACGAAGAGCTGGTTCTTTGAAAAAAATAATACAATTGACAAACCCTGGGCTAGGCTCACCAAGGGAAAAAGAGAAAACACACAAATAATCCGAATTAGAAATGAAAGAGGAGAAATTACAACTGATACCACAGAAATACAAAGGATCATACAAGAATACTGTGAAGGACTATATGCCACCAAATTTTGCAACTTAGAAGAAATGGACTAGTTCTTAGAAACATGTAGTTTACCTAAACTGAAGCAAGAAGCCCTGGATAACCTAAACAGACCAATCAACAGTAAGGACATTTGAAACAATTATCTAAAACCTCCCCAAAAGCAAGAATCCGGGTCCAGATCATCTCACTAATGAGTTTTACCAGGCATTCAAAGAGAAACTAACACCTATCCTCCTTAAACTTTTCCAAAAAATTGAAGAAGAGGCAATACTTCCCAACTCATTCTATGAGGCTAACATTACCCTAATACCAAAGCCTGGCAAGGACATCACAAAAAAAGAAAACTATAGACCAATATCTCTGATGAACACTGATGCAAAAATCCTAAACAAAATACTGGCAAATAGAATACAACAATGCATTAAAGAGATTATATATCACAATCAAGTGGGATTCATCCCAGGGGCATAAGAATGGTTCAACATATGCAAATTGAAGTCCCTGACTTCAGTCTATAGACAGGGGTGGCGAACCTTTTGGCGATTGAGTGCCAAAGTTTATGAAATAAGAGTGTACTCGTTCGACTCGCGTGCCAACCCATTGAGTGAGATAGAAGTATCGATTATTTTTATGTCTATAAGAGGCATAGGATGTTTTTATAACAAAAAACAATAATTCCGCGTGCCGAAATAATTGTTCCGTGTGCCACTTTGGGCACGCGTGCCATAGGTTCGCCACCCCTGCTATAGTATAAAGCATCAATAATCAAAACAGCTTAATATGGGCAGAGAAATAAACCTACAGACCAATAAAACAGAATTGAAAACCCAGAAATAAACCCACAAATATATGGAGAGATAATTTTTGACAAAGTAGGAAAATATATACAATAGAGAAAAAAAAAGCCTCTTCAGTAAAAAGTTCTGGGAAAGTTGGAAAACCACATGCGAAACAATAAATCTGGACTATGAACTGTCATCAAATACCAAAATTAACTCAAAGTGTGTTAAAGATCTTCACATAAGACTGGAAACGAGGGGAAGCCGGGATGGCTCAGTGGGTTAAGCGTTCACTTTGCAGCACCAGGGACCAAGGATCGAATCCCAGCCCCGGCCTGTGTGGACTCATATGCTGAACGGGGGAGTGCCCCCAGTTCACTTCTCTCTCTGTCTCTGTATCTCTCTCTCTCTCTCTCTCTCTCTCTCTGTCAAAAAAAACAACAACAAAAAATTATACACATGAAACTTATTAAAAAAAGAAAAAAGACCGGAAACAATAAAGTGCATAGGAGAAGGCATCGGTACTAAACTTATAGACCTTGGGCTCAGAGAGGACTTTATGAACTTGACTCCAAAGGCAAGGGAAGTAAAAGCAAAAACATATGAATGGGACTATATCAAATAAAAAGCTTCTACATAGTAAAGGACACTGTCAATAAATTAAAAAGGAAACCAACTGAATGGGAGAAGATACTTGCAAACAATACCTCTGATAAGGGGCTAATATCTAAAATATATAAAAAACTCATACAACTCAACAAATAATCCAATTAAAAAATGGGCAGATGATCTAAAGGTCACTTCTCCCTTGAAGTCATACAAACAGCCAACAGATACATGAAAAAAATATGCTCAACATCACTAGCAATTAGGAAAATGCAGATTAAAACCACAATGATTAAAATCACACCTGTTACAATGACTATAATCAACAAGACAAGGAATAACAAGTGCCACAGAAGCTGTGGAGAAAAAGAATCCCTCTTACACTGCTAGTGGAAATGTAAATTGGTACAACCATTATAGAAGGCAGTTGGAGATGCCTCAAAAAAGTAGGAATGGAATTGTCATGTGAGCCAGCAACCCCTCTCCTGGGTATCTACCCCCAAAACTGAAAACCTTAATTTTCAAAGATATATATACCCCAATGTTCATCACAGCACTGTTCATGGTGGCCAAGTTGTGGAAACCACCAAAGTTTCCTTTGGTAGATGACTGGATAAAGATGTGGTACATTCACACAATGCAATACTACCCAGCGATTAGAAAAGATGAAATACAGTGATTTGTGACAATGTAGATGAACCTTGAAAACACTTTATTAAACAAAATAAGTCAGATGAAAAGAATCAAGAAACACATGACCTCACAGGTGGAATATAAAAGTGAAAGTAACAAAAGACAACACTCATGAACACAGTCAATAGTTTAGTGGTTACCTGAGGATAAGGAGGGAGGTGGGTGGGAGAGCTGGGGGAGGGGAAATGGGAGGGGGCATCAAACATATTGTGATGGAAAGAGAGCTGATTCTGGGTGGTGAGCACATAATGCAATGTAATGTAGAACTGTATAACTGGAAACAATGTAATTGTTATCAACCAATGTCACTCCAATAAATTTAATAATAAAAAAATGTACTGTAAACAAAAAAGATAAATTCTACAATACATATTTTATAAGTCATGTGCTTTAGAAGTATCCAACTGCCTTTCAGATATAGAAAATTATTTTTTGACAGTAAAGATACAAAGAACAAAAAAGCAAACATACAAACAAAACAAGTAGGTGGTGAAAGAAAGTCTGTATGAAAAGAAAGTAATGCCTCAAAGCCTTTCACATTTTTATTATAGTGCATTTTATAATTGTTCTATTTTATTATTATTGTTATAAATTTATTACTGTGACTAATTTATAAATTAAAAGGTATTAGGTATATATATGTGTGTGTGTATATATATTTATATATATTTGTAAATATATATAAATAAATATATAAATATATATATTTATAAATATATATAAAAATACATATATATAAACATATATATATAAACAGTACAGTAGATGTTCCATTAACTGGAACTGAAGCAATTACCACTGTTGCTGGTTGCTTGGTATTTTGCTGGTTACTCGAGTTCTGGTTAATGGAGAATCTACTTACACTTATCTGGAATCTACCAATTCCTATGGATGCCTGTCAGCTTAGAGTCTATGGTATATAGAGAGTTCTGTACTATCTGTGGGTTTTGGCATCCACTGGGGCTTTTGGAATGTATCTCTAACAAACAAATGGGAGAACGACTATACTGGACTTTCACATTTCCCTGAAAACACATTTTGTTTTTATTTAAGCTATACTCCACACTGGGGGTGCTATTTGCCATATCCTGCCTGGTGAACATTGGCTGGTTACTTGTTTAAGTCTGGTGAACACTATCCTTCAGGGTGTCCTGTGACACTCTCATTCTTTCCCTCAAAAGTGCTAATCACTCCCCTTTCTTTAGCTTCCAAACATTTACACATTTTGTTTCACTAATAATCATCTTACTGTATTAGAATTACCTGCTTCCATTTCTAATTTCACTACTTAAGAAAAGGAACACTATTTTACTAATCTTTGTGTTCCCAGGGCCCAGCATGCAGTAGGCCCTCAAAGAAAATCAATCAAAACCTCAATCAGTAAATAAATATTAATCACCCTGCTTTATACTCAGGAGTAACCTCCAGTTAATTTGACTCTTTTAATAGAGTTAAGGGCAGAGAACACTGAAATGATGAGTCTACAAAGCAAAGAATATGACATTAGATAATCAAGAGATGCCCTTGTGCTTACAGCCGGTGAAGTCCAGTGAGATAAACACCTATACTAAACATGTAAAATTGCATAGAAAGAATAGACTGGGGCTAATGCTGCTCAGTAACTGGGGTTTGATGTACCTGCAAATCCAGACACTGATCTAGCATCTTCTTGCGTTGTTCCCAAGCTCTCTCCAAATCATCTCTCTCTAGTCTGACAGTTTGAAGCTTTTCTCCAATTTCAGGACTGGCATAGTGCTCACTGCCTATAAGTTCTGTACCAAAGTCCTCTAAGGCCTGGAAGGTAGGAGCCTCGGCCTGCATGTCAGCATGATGTTCCTGTGTAAAAAAGAGGGAAGAAACTGGTGAAGCCAATGACTCTCACCAAAATTGTAAAATGATGGAAGGTTATGAAGTCACGTGCCCAGCAGCTATGGATTTAGTTGCCATACCTGGTGTCTCTCCATTAAGATCTCAGTACCAATTAAGTCCTCAGCTAGCTCCTGTGATGATACCATGCCACCAACTCCACTGATCCAATTCTGTAGGTCCCTAGAGAAAGAGACATTGGGATTGATGAGAAAACCTTATAGCTCACTACAGGGCTGTCATTTCCAGATTAATACCTTCTCTATATGCTTCACAGATCTTAGGTTTCTCCTTCTCACTCTGTGACTTAATAACCACAACACACCATTTGAAAACTTCATCACATATATTTTTCTTTCAATTCTTGCAATAATTCTGTATAAAATTTTTTGGTTTTATTTATATATTTATTTTTATATTAAGTTTATGGGGTTCACATAGGTTAGTAAAATTACATAGGTTTAAATTATATATTTCTACAATACATCATTTATATATTGCATTGTGTATTTAACTCTCAGAGTCAGTTCTCCTTCCATCACCACATATTTGACCCCCTTTACCCACTTCTACTACCCTCCCCCCAATGCTTACCCTTTGGTAACCACTAAACCATTGTCTGTGTCTATGCTTATTTGTCTTGTTTGTCTTTTGTTTTCAGTTTTATATCCCACATACAAGTGAAGCCATATGGTTGTTGACTTTTTCTGTCTCACTTATTTTGCTTAGTATGACAATCTCAAGATCCAAATATATGAAAAAATGCTCACATTCACTAGCTATTAGGGAAATGCAAATCAAAACCACAGTGAGATACCATCTTACACCTGTTAGAATGGCTACCATCAACAAGACAAGGAATAACAAGTGCTGGAGAGGCTGTGGAGAAAAAGGAACCCTCATACACTGCTGGTGGGAGTGTAAATTAGTACAACCCCTATAAAAACAGTATGGAAAATATAGTATGGAAGTTCTTCAATCAATTAATAGAATTATCATACAATTCAGCAATCCTTTTTCTGGGTATTTACCCCCCAATTCTGCAAACATTTATCCATAAAGATATATGTACCCCAATGTTCTTTGCAGCATTATTCATGGTAGTTAAATCATGGAAACAACCAAAGTGTCATTTGATAGATGACTGGATAGAGATGTGGTACATTTACACATGGAATATTTTTTATCCATAAGAAAAGATGAAATACTGCCACTTGGGACAATACAGATGGATCTTTAGATTATCATGTATAGGATGTTTTTGTCTTATTTTGGAGATGGGGAAATTAGTTTAGAGAATAACAAATGATTTGACTATATGATATAACTGAAAGCAGAGTTCTTAACTAGAACCCAGACACTGGAGTCCTGGACTGGTACATATGGCATTACTCCTAATGATTTTTGTTCTTGTTTTTAAAGTAGAGATTTGGGCAGAACAAGTTCTTCTTTTGTAAACTCATTTATTACTTATTCAGAGTTAAATTTTGTTAAGTGCTTACTACGTACTAAATACTTGTGCCTCTAGCTCACCAATTTCGAAAACTAAATCTGAAAATCAAAAGTGTCAAAAGAGGTAGTATAAAGTGTTAGACTTGCTCCAAAGCTAGGAATATTACTCTGCAACAACGATGAGTAAGATTTCATAAAGGGAAGGAGGCAACCTTTGACTTGGAATCTGAAGTCCAGGTAGAATCTATATACACATAGATATATAAGCAAAAAATTATTTGGTGAATGGGTAAAGTTGCTATTTATTTTTATTTTTAAAATATATATTTATTATTATTATTATTTTTTTATTGTTAAATTTAAAGGGGTGACACTGGTTGGTAACAATTAGATAGTTTCCAGATGTACAAGTCCACATCACATCACCCATGCATGCTATTTATTTTTACTGTATGAAAAACTATAGTTTTCCAGAGATGCTAAATTGGGATGGGGATTGCCAAGAGCAACTGCAATCATTTTTCAAAAGTTCCCTCATCCTTTCTTCAAAAGTATTACATGTGTGCTACTACTTCCTGAACCTTCAGTTCTAAATGCTCCTGCGAGCAGACTGTTATAATGGAGAAGAATGTGGAAATTGTTCCACAAAGTATATAAGGCTAGTGTATAATGCTAAAATTGTGATAATGCTAGACTCTTCAGCAAGGCAATGATAATTATCTAGGATTTGATCTCAACATTTCTATCTCTTCTTACCTCTCTAACATACAAAACCCATATTCTAGCTATTTCTTCCTGCTTTGTGAACATGCTGCACAATTCTTATCCTTCTGTCTTTGTTAACATATAGTTCATCCATTTGTTAAGATGCATGTTTTGGGCTATATTATGTTATACCATGGTTATCTGTATTCTTTTCTGCCTGTCCAGTAAAAATGTCCATATCCTACATTTCGAGATGTAGCACCCTACATATAGAATACACTCTATAGAAGCTTCTTAATTGGCTAAGATAGGCCCACGTTCCTTCAAACTTCATGTTTTGTGGCATGAACTTGAGATTTTTGTGCCTTACCAGAGGTACAATCTGGACACAGAGGTACTCTTCAAACCCAACAGTGAAGAGCATCTATACCCAGACTGCTCCTAGAAGCTCTACTCAGGAGCCAAACATTAAACTGCCCACTCCACCTGGTGGAAGTCTGCCTTTTGACTTTTACCTGGCCTTGCTGAGAAACAGGTAGAATTTCTGGGCCTCGCTTAGGTTATTCTTACGATTCTCCGTATGCCCCAGTAGATCATCCCAGGCCTCATTCAGCAACATCCGTTGCCTCTGCAATTCATCAGTGGCATCTGGGTGCGACTCACTGAGCCGCTCTGCTGTCTCCCCCAATATAGTCACCTGGGGAGGGACAAGAGCTTTGATAATAAGCCTAGAGTCACACCCGATTCCTAGCAGAAGAGTCCTGAGCCCTAGGGGTGCTCACTTCTCAGACATCAGTGAGGTACAAGAACATCTTGATACTTTATTAACTAAAATGCCAACTCTATTGGTACACATAACTCCCTAAAGTAGGCAACATTGACATGACTATACTTCTTATCTTTTTAAGAAGGGTCTTGGGGAGGATGTTTGAGAAAATGGTGATTAGTGGCAGGATCATTAGAGAACCCAAGGACCCTGATTTTTAAATGTAAAGGTCATTCCTATATAGATATCTCTGTGCTTCCTTTGCTCTGCATGATAATGCCATGCTGTATGATGACTAATTAGCCAACAGTGTATCTGGCAAGCTTCAGAGTCCACTTTTTGGTAGGAGTAAGATTAAGCTGCTACAATTAATTACCAGTGAAGGAAGCTCTGCACTATGCTTGGGTTTAAACCTGGCCATCTTGGCTATGCTCATTTCCTACTTATCTTAGGATGCTGACCTCTGACTTGCTTCTGTAAATTCTATTCACTTGGGATCTATTAAGAGGTTCAGTAGGAGGTACATTTCCAGTATGTTTTTCCTTCAATTAATGGTCCTAGGGCATGTCCTTTTAGTGGCTTTGCTTTAGGGACAGGGTGCAAGAGCAGGCATGGAGTAGTAATATAAAAAGAAATGTATGAATAGGGACTGAGAAAAAAAAGCCACAGAGGAGGGCATTGGTATGTATATGAGGAGGGATCTCCAAAAACCTGGAATTTATTTATAAAAATCGTGTATTTATTCTTACATGTTTAAACTTCAGTCACATTCAAAGTACTCTCCATTTGATTCAATACACCTATATAAAACCTTTTCTCACTGCTTAGCACAGTTTTTGAACTCATCAATTTTGATGTTTTTGGTGCTTCTGCTGTTTTTTGTTTCATCTCTTTCATATTGGCAAAGTGTTTCCCTTCGATGGCTTTTTTTTTTTTTAATCAGGAGTAGAAAAAAAAAGTTGCTTGGGGCAAGATTGGGTAAATAAGAAGGGTGGGGCATGGAGGTCATCGCATTTTTGGTCTAAAACTGCTGAACATTCAGGACGGTGTGGGCAGGTGCATTGCCGTGCCACACTTTATTTATTATTTATTCAGTTATTTAGATTTATTTTTATTGTTTCTGACAGAGAGAGACAGAGAGAAGGGGGAGGGCCCAGAGCAGTCTCCCTCAGATCCCGGGGCTGCAAGGTGAGTGCTCAACCCTCGGAGCCATCCCAGGATTCCCATGTTGTTTGTTTAAATCACCCATCGTGAAATGGGCAGCACACATTAAAAGAGTCTTTGAAAATAATTCACTGAAGCTGAATGTAACCTCTCACAACCACACCAGCTGGTAGACTGATGCAGATGGTTGTAGAATACTCATCTAGTAGGGGAAACCTGTACTACAAAAAGCCCACCATCTAGGCCCTCCAGAAGATCATTCCATCTTGGGGGTTGGGGTGGGGTGGGTTCCCTCTCATAAATATGAAGAGAGAAGTGTTAGAAATGTTTGGAAGTTCATGTCTCACCTTTTCCCCCAGGGGAATGAGGTCTCTTTCAAAGCTCTCATGCTGTCGCTGAAGGGCCTGAACACTGAAAAGGTCTGAGCCAGGATCAGCAGCACTCAGGGCCTGGCACTTCTTCTCAATCTGCTCCTTCGTGTCATCTGCTTCTCTGGTACACAAGAGTAAAGAGTTTAGGAGTAATAATGTGTACCAGAGACAAATTAGCTAGACTCACTAGGAAGTCACCACCACTACCATCACCACCACCACCCCCAGTCTTCCACCATCATCATCACTCGCCAGACCCCCACCATCACCACCACCACTGGCAACCCCCAGCCCCCCACCATCAACACCATCCCCCCAGTCCCCTACTATCACCACCACCACCCCAGCCCCCCACTATCACCCCCACCCCACCCCAGTCATCACTGTCATCATCCTTTTTGATATGCTAGAACTTATGCCCATTTAATAATTACAACTACTCAAGGCATAGTTACTATTATCATTCTTATTTTACATATGAGGAAACTGGAGCCTAAAGATGCTAAGAATATTTTCTTAAGGCTATACTACTGCTAAATGGTAGAGCTTAGGTTTGAACGACTGCAAAGTTACACACTTAAATATTACATTTCATAGAATTCCATCTTTAGCCATTCTAAACAACCAGAACTATCTGCATTTTAGTTTTCTCTTTTTGAATATTCAAAAATATATGTATACACAGTGAAGGTGTTTGGTGTCCTGTTTGCTTATTTAGTTACATGGATGTATTTCTTAGTGTAGATACAGACATGGAAATCAGACATAAGAAAGTGTTGAATCAACAGTTAAAGTCACTCTGATGTCTGTGGTCCTCTACTATATATTTCTAGTTCAGAAATATAGTTACTTAAACTTCTTATTTCTACTTTAAATTTCATTCACTACCATGAAAACATATACCCTGCTAATTATGTGTGAGGGCCAAAGCCTAGGCATTAGAAACTTGAAACTGGTAGTCTGGGAGTATCCTTTCTACAGAGTGAAAAATCTACTATTGAAACACCTGCTCTCTGGATTATAAATTACTAATAGCTATGGTTCTACTGTAGTAATAGACTTGGGGGTTTCTTGAGTGGGTTCTAGGGAGGCACTGTTTTTTAGTGTTAAAATTCTCACCTGTGAAACATTTGGACAGCATGAGCACTGCCAAGCAGCTGGCGCTGTTCCTCTGCAAGCCTCTGCAAGGAGTCCCAGCGGTTGTTCAACTCCTAAAAGAGGCCCAGACTTTAGATGGAAAGCAAACTCAGGTTGTTCAGTGGTGTCTGTAGACTAGATGGGGTTTAAATCATGGTTGTTTTCACGTTATCTTCCTCAGGAATTACATAATTTTTTTTTGGAGGGGGGGGCGGGGGTTAAATCATGGTTGTTTTCAAGTTATTTCTCTTAGGAATTACATAGATTTATTTCTTTTTTTGGATAGCTTGATTTCAGGCCTCATTTATACCAGTGCAGTTAAGAAAGGGATCACTTTCCTTTCCAAACTGATGTTTCAGGGTGGAACTATCAACCATAGAGTAGCGATCGATGTTTGTTGCCAGTATAACTTCTGAAACTAGAGTGAAAAGTGTTGCCTTGCTAGTTAGAAGTTATTACATTTCTTTAGGAGGAATATAATAACTTTACTGCATCCTGAATTGATGAAACAGTAGCATCTTATAGAGTCCTATTCTCTGTAGAGGATAAGTAAATTGTTACTATGAACATTTCCCTTTAACCCCGATCAACCACCACAAAAAGCAGTAGAAAACTCACTCCCACTGGTTTATGACAACCCAGAAAACTGAAATACACATTCCAGTAATATTCATTAGATATTTTATGGAACCATAGATCCAAATCTGAATCAGGTCTGGAATACTTCTTCCCCATCTCTACTAACCTATTTTTTCTTTCTTTCATTTTTTCAACAGATTTTATGAGAACCCATCATAAGTTTTCTTGATTTACCACTTCCACTTTTATAGCTTCTTTATCTGCATTTTCTTTGTATTTATGTATTTGAGCATTATTTTTTCTTGTGTCTGTCTTGACTAAAGAGATGTGAGTATGTGTTGCAATTTAAGGACTTCAAATCAGTTAAAATGGCTTGACTGTTTGGACTATTGTCTGACCTTTTTTACAGTCAGCTCCATACTGCCTTTGCCTTCTCCATGTTCTAGCTGATCTGTGGAACATGAAATTGAGCATGCAAGGGCTGTCCGGAAAGTGTCTAGCCATGTAATATGAAAAATAGAGGAATTTATAGCCAGAGTTTTTCTGGACAGCCCTCATATTTAAGTGAAATGATTACTCCCAAACTCCATCTGGTACTGAAAAAGGCTTTAGTTACCTGCTGTATCTGAACTCCTTCTGGTGTTAGAAGTTCTTCAAACAGAAGATCATCAGCCACTTTGTTGATATCCCTCAGTCGAGGCTCATTGGTCTTCAAATCCTAGGTAAGAAAATTTGCCCCAAGCAGTATAAATCCTCTTCTCAAGAATCTTTCATAGTTGCCTGCTCATCTCGTCTTTGACTTGGCTAAATATTGAAATGTATTACTAACCTTACTTTCAATATACAACAAGCTGCCCTCCTCTGATCTGTCACTCAGAGTACCTGTAATCTTTCTAACATCTAGTGATTATAAAAAATTTTACAAGAGGGAAGCTGGGATGGCTCAGCAGGTTAAGCGCTTGCTTTGCAACCCCGGAGCCCGAGGATCGAATCCCAGCCACAACCCAGGCACACCCATATGCTGAGCTGGGATGTGCCCCTAGTTCAGTTCTTTCTGGGGCCTATATGGGAGGCTCCTGGCCCAGTTCCTGCCCTGCGCAGCTCCGTGCCCACCTGTGGAGTGAAACTATATGGAAAACTAATGCTGTCAACTATGGAGACTGCTCTGGGTCCTCCCTCTTCTCTCTGTCTCTTTCTCTCTGAAAAAACAATAAAAATAAATCATAAAAAAAAACTTGACAAGAGAGCTATTATGTGTCTGAAGTATGGGGCACACCCACTTTCCTAGATTTATTACTTTATATATATTTGATTTAATTTTTATAATATTATTTATTTATTTTCCCTGTTCTTATCTTTTGACAGTTTTTTTTTTGTTCATTTGTTTTTTCCCTCAAATTTTAAATTACTTATATACTGTCATACTGGCCTTTTATCTATAATATATTTGCAAATATTTTCTCTCAGTGTGTTGATTGTCTCGTGACTTTGTTTATGGTGATATTTGCCATATAAAACCACAGATTTTTTAAAATGAAATTAACTTTAGTGCATTTAGTGAACTTGAATTTTGCATCATAGTTAGAAAGTCTTTTCCTACGAGACATTAAAAAACATACTATGAAATTTCTATAATTAGAACAGTATGGTACTAAAACATGAATAGACAGGCAAGTCTATCATAGATTATCAAGTCTAGCATAGAAAAAAAGCACCATTCTTAATAATAAACTCCAAATCATTGGGATCTAAATGTAAACTAAATTCATATAAGTATTGGGATAAAACTAGGTACATTTCTCTTTCCTGATTTCTTATAAATCTCTCCATGAATTAAATAACAGCATCAGAAGGATCTGTATCTGAGCCATATAATATTGTTTTCTACCAATATAAACTGCTCCTCCTTCTACAGAATTTCATTTACTGAGTTGAAATCTGCTTCTACTGAGGTATAAGAGGGTGTTCTAGGGAACGTATCACAATTTCTGCAGTGACAATATTGTTCATTACATTGCATGAGGACTGTCTGGAAAGTATGCATCCATGTAATATAAAAAATAGAGGTACTTGTGGCTGGATTTTTTTCAGACAGCCCTCATACAATAGCATTTCCCATGGAAGTCTCATTCTTGGTGTTCTTTTATAATTTTATTCCTGTTTCCCTTTCTTTCACTTTTCTATTTATATATTCCTAAAAACAAATTATAATCTCTATATCTATCTATCTATCTATCTATCATCATCTATGTCTATCTATCTACCTACCTACCTACCTATCTCTTTAAATTCCATATGAAAGCTAGCATAAGAAAAAGAAAGAAATTTATATTCACTGCTAATTCAAACAAAATGAGTCTGAGACAATAAAGGTAAATGGAAGACTTTCAGGCAGGCAGAAACTAAGAAATTGTCTACATAAAGTCAGGTTGTTCTTCCCATCTTCCCACCCAATTTCTGCCCCATAATTAGACTCTACACAGAATCTCACAGCACCTCATCTCACCCAGGGCTTTAGAAACACAGACAGTATAAAGTAAGTTTTGAAAAATTCCGGGAGGTCAGCACTCTAGATAGGGCTTGGGAGCAGCAGGAATTGCAGGCTGCAAAGTTAGGGTGATCACTTTCCTCTGTATTTTTCTTGCACCAATATCCAGAGAAAGATTTGAAGTATAGAAATTTCAGTAGTTTTGGATAGGGTATTTAGCAAATATGAAATTAAGGAGTAACTAAAGAGAGATATGGGATAAAAGAAAACAATAACTCTCAAAAATCTGCCTGGGAGAGGTGGTTCCTGTTTCTCACCGTTTGAAACTCATCAAACTTTTTCTGCAGCTCCCAAACATCATCTAATTCTACTCCAGTGTTTTCTGCCTTTTTCTCTCGGATCCAGTCCAGCATGTCTCCTGCCTCATAGGCCAGTAAAAATTCATTGTAACGTTGCAACAGACGACGTCTGCGTTCCTCTGCCCGATCAAGGAGAGAGTGGTACCTGGGTGAATAAATGAAGAGAATTGTAAAGGTGGAATAATAGATGAAGAAAACACAGAAGAGTAGAGGCAGGGTGAGGAGGAAAAAAATGAAAGGAACAAAAAATAGAGAGAGAAAAATAAAAAGGAGAACACTAGAAGAAAGTAGGTAATAAAGGTAGAAGAAAAATAGCATTGAGAGGAGAGAGACAAACATGCAGTGTTCAATTTAAAAATAATACAAATGTTCATAGTCCAATAGAATAAATGAAAACATCCCATAGAATTGAAATTTTGACAAGTCTGCTGTCAACTGGGTGTGACACAGCCTGGTGGAGTAAACAAGATTTATGTGGAAGTGAAAAGAACTTTTTCTTTTTAAATATATTTTATTGTTTTTGACCGAGAGAGAGAGAGAGAGAGAGAGAGAGAGAGAGAGAGAGAGAGAGAGAGAGAGAAAGAGAGAGAAACAGAGAGGAGGGCCCAGAGCACTCTCCACAGTTGTATATCATCAGTTTTTGACATGGTTTCCTTCCACACAGGTGGACAGGGGCCACACAGGGCACACCCCATGAGCTGAGGGCCAGACTGCGGGCCTCTGACATGGGAAGCGTGCCTCAGTGGGAACCAAACTGGGGCCTCCCACATGGTAAGCAGACCCCAGTTTAGTATATGGGTTCGCATAGGCTGGGGCTGGAACTTGATCCTCAGACCCCAGGGCTGCAAGGTGAATGCTCAACCCACTGAGCCATCCCAACATCCTGAGAAGAACTTTTAATAACGTTGAAAGAATGCTGATCAGGGAGTCATTAAGTGTCTAACCTCAGGCAATTGACTTCATGGTACTGGGTACCCTTTTCTCATATAAAAATTGAAGCATATGTTTTTTAGATTTATTTTATTGTTTTTGACAGAGGCAGAGAGAGACAGTGAGAATGGGGAGGGCCCAGAGCAGCCTCCATAATTGTACATCCTCAGTTTTCAACATGGTTTCATTCTACACAGGTGGGTGGGGGCCATGCAGGGCAGGAACTGAAATGGGGGCCTCCTGCATGGGACGCATGCCCCCTTGAGCCAGGGGCCCAACTAGTGAGCAAGAAGCAAACTGGGGGCCTCCTACATGGGAAGCACACCCCAGTTCAGCATATGGGTCCACATGGGCTGGGGCTGGGAATCGATCCTTGGTCCCTAGGGCTGCAAAGCAAGTGCTTAACCGGCTGAGCCATCCCAGTTTCCCCAAAATTGAAATATTTGAAGGATCCTAAGTTTGCTCTCAGCTCTCAAAATTCTTTTTTTTTAAATTGTTAAATTTATTAGAGTTACATTCGTTAGTAAAAATTACCTAGGTTCCAAGTATATATCTCTACAGTACTTCCATTTATGTGCTACATTATATGTTCATCACCCAGAGTCAGCTTTCTCCCCATAACCATATATTTAGCTCCCTTTCTCCTCTCCTACCACTTCCCCACCTTACTCTCAGGTAACCACTAAACTATTTACTATATTACTTAGCTATAAGGAAAGACGAAATACTGCCATTTGCAACAACATGGATAGAACTTGAGATTAACGTGCTAAGTGAAATAAGCCAGACAGAAAAAGCTAAGAACCATAGGACTTCACTCATATGTGAAATATAAAACTGAAAGCAATAAAGAAACAAAATCTCATGGACATAGTCAATAGTGTAAATTTTCAAGGCATCTCTAATGTAACAGATGCAGTTATGAGAAGTGCCTTGGGCCAATAAAAAATGTTTGGACAAACACCTATCCAGTTCTCCAGCCTCCAGAACTTACTGGTTCTCAATCTGTTCCTGGCGCTGGGTGATGTTGCCTGGTTCTTCTTGCCTCCTCTGTGGGAGCATAGGAAACTCATCATGGGCAAGTTTCCTGACATAGACAGCTGGCACAAAACCCTGGTGATCATCAGCTTCCACCTTCCACCAGTCCTGAAGAGAGAGCAGATCCCTACTCCTTTAGTTCTTGGTAAAGTCACAAATAGGAGAGGCTTCAACTCTCTTAACTAAGTCTCTAAGCACAGGCACAGGCTGGTGGCCAAGAGAAGCAAACCATCACTTATGGGGTGGGGCATTCAATTTTCATATACCGCATAAAATGTAAACAAGGAGTTGCAGGAATCACAGAGATAAACCTCTGAAATTAAGGAATCTGACATTTAATGTTAGAACTTTAACTCTGATAAGGATTTAAAAGATCAAAGACAGTTCTGTAATGATGGGGCATTTTGTCTACTAAGAATTAAAACAAACAAACAAACAAAACAAAAACCAAACCTGGAGCCAGAATCAAACTGGACTTCTTAGTGGTGGAACATTTGAGTATGACAATATTGTGCAAGAACTTCACTCGCCTTATCGATATCCCAGACTCCTAAAAATTGTGTTGCCTTGAAATTCACTTATGTGAATACTTTATACTTAAGTGTCCCCACAGATTATTTTGGATGTGGGGTTATACTAAGAACTTCGAATTTAATCTTCTCAGAGAAAATGTGAAATGCAGCAAAAAGAAAGGGGGAATGGCACACAACTTATTTGATAATTAAACACTTTGTTTCTTTAAAGAATTCACTTGCCCTCAAAGTAACAATCTCTTCTTTTATTCCCAATCATTTTCAAGATTAATTGTTAGAATACAAAAATTTCTTCAGCACTTATAAAAATATATTTTAAATTATAGCCTATAATTTGCCATTATTCTCACAAAAACTAAATATAAAGAAAACCAAGTTCACAAAAAACTTCTTTATCAATCTCTTCCTAAATTCAGCCACTGTTGTTCCATCACTAGGAACATTAGCTAGAAAAGTAATAAGAAAAAAGAAGAAAGTGACAGTTTAATCATAAAATATTTACAGAACTGCCACTCATAGCTTATGCATTTTGGGGCTAATTATTAAAGATCTTTGAGTCTTAATTTTGTTAACTGTAATTGGTATTATAATCCCAAAAGACATATGAGGTCTGACAATTAAGTTTGTGAACTGACACTATGTGGTTACGTTGGCAGCACTGCACAAACAACTCTGTAAGGTTTCATAACCTTTGTATATTAGTGTCTCACAGCTGTGTTCCTGTCTACATATGGCGGTGTCTTGCTGAGTGGCGTTCATTATTGTTTTTGGGTGTTTGTGTGTGTTCACAAGAATGTCAGAGTTTGAATTAGAACAATGAACAAACATTAAATTTCTTTTTAAACTTGTCAACAGTGGAAGTGAAATCAGAGACATGTTAATCCAAGTTGATGGGGATAATGCCATGAAGAAAATGGCCGTGTGCAAATGGATTAAATGTTTTTCTGAGGGGAGAGAAAGAACCACTGATGAAGAGAGGTCAGGGAAGCCAGTAACAAGTAGAACTGACAAAATATTGCAAAAAGTTGTCAGATTGTGCATCACATTGTCTGTGAGAAGCATAGCAGACCAAGTAAACATCGATAGAGAAATGGAAAATCTTAACTAAAAATCTTGGCATGAGAAAGGTGTGTGCAAAAATGGTCCTGAAGGATCTCACCAAAGAACAAAAGGAAAGAAGATTCAAAGTTTACCAAGACCTTTTGGAGAGGCAAGATGATGTTTTGGGCTGTTATCTCGGGTGATAAAACATGGGTGTACCAAATACAACCCTGAAACAAAGTGTCGAAGTGCACAATGGAAGTCAGCCAATTCTCTATGACCAAAAATGTTCTGTCAGTCCAAATCAAGAGTCAAAAGAATGCTGCTAATCTTTTTTTGATATCAGAGAAATTGTTCTTGTCAATCTGTATCAACTGGACAGTCAAGCAAATGTACTATTTTAAAGTGCTGAAAAGGCTGATTGAAAAAGTTAAACAAAAACAACTTGAACTTTTTACCAACAACTTGTGGCTCTTGCACCACGACAATACTCCAGCTCACAAGGCACTTTCTGTGAGGGAGTTTTTAGCCAGTAAATAAATAACTGTATTGGAACACCTTTTCTACTCACTGGCCCCCAATGACTTTTTTGTTTACCCCAAGATAAAGGAAATATTGAAAGGAAGACATTTTGATGACATTCAGTAAATCAAGGGTAATACAATGATGGCTCTGGTGGCCGTTCCAGAAAAAGAGTTCTAGAATTGCTTTGAAAGATGGACGCGGTGCTGGTGTCAGTGCATAGTTTCCCAAGGGAGTGCTTCGAAAGTGACTATAGTCATATTCAGCAATGAGCTATGTAGCACTTTTTCTAGGATGAGTTCCTGAACTTGTCAGACCACACACACACACACACACACACACACACACACACACACACACACACACCTTCTACATAATATTTGAAGGAAAGATACTTTCAATAAATTATGGTTATTTAAGAGAGATAGCAACAGAAGTATGTTAGGTGACTAAAATATATATGTCTGACAGGGCTGGGAGATGTGACTGTGGATGAACTATCTTCTTGATGGAGAGAAGGCAAGAAGGGGCATTTACCTTGTTGATGGAACTGAGCAGAGTTAAGACATCATCTTTCTTCATGGTGATTTCTCGGGGGCTACGGGCCTGGAAGTCATATAAAGCCACAACTCTCTCTTCTCGAGCTACTCCCTCCACTGGTGAAGCCTGTTGTTGCTAAACAAAACAGGAAGCAGACCATGTAAGTCACCTACTGGAAGTATATTTCTGTACAACCTAATAGTGAGGTGCTCTCCCTGGGCCTGACAGGTGAGAGGAGCCTCTGGCTGGAACCTCTTACAAAGGTGCCAGTAACAGAATGATCACCACATGTCATTTCCAGAGATATTTCTCCACTCTAATGCTTCTTAGGGGACAGGGAGTCTGAAAAATATGAACAGAATGAGAAAGCGAGTGTGTAGTTTGTTGAAAAAATATTGAAGGCTTTAAGCCATCAGTTCTTAAAGCAAGTAATTAAGGATTATATGCATCAATATTTCAGAATATTGTTTGAGAAAGTGAAAGAATCACTATTTCTTATAATCTTCATTTCCTGAGACTCCACTACCAATTATTTCAACTCTTTGACCTTTAACTACATTACTATATAAAGAAACCATGGACTTTCTGTTTTAGACATGGATCTTTTACAGCAAAGGCCACAGAATTTTAAAAATTGAGAACATGAACTGAAATAAAGTATCTTGTATTTCTCTTTAGCAGGTTATCTTCTTTTTAAAAAAAAAATTTATTAAAGGGATTCAACAGCAGATTTTAAAGATTATTTTTATTGTTTTTGACAGAGAGAGAGAGAGAGAGAGAGAGAGAGAGAGGGAGAGATACAGAGACAGAGAGAGGGGGGAGGGCCCAGAACAGTCTCCATAGTTGCACATCATCAGTTTTTCCACATAGTTTCATTCCACAGGTGGGCGGGGCTGCACAGGGCAGGAACTGGGCCGGGGTCTCACCCAAGTGAGAACTGAACTGGGGGCACTCCCCAGTTCAGCATATGGGTCCGCACGGGCCGGGGCCAGGATTCGATCCTCGGTCCCCGGGGCTACAAAGTAAGCTCTTTACCCACTGAGCCATCCCGGCTTCCCCAGCAGGTTATCTTCTATTTAAAGTAGTCTCTAAATTTTACTTCCTGCAGATATTGTATCCCTGAAAGATGAAAAAAAAAAAAAAATGACCTCCCTTCATAAGTAATGCAGAAGATGTACCCCCCTTCCAGAATCCTCTGATTTGATATCCCTGATGTATGTACTATGTTTCCTCATAACATACGATGCATACATCAACCTATTCTTGTTTAGGCACCCACTGTGCACAGCGTAGTGGAGGCTCAGCACGGAAACTCTGTCAACGTAACTAAATCGTGTCCCAAAATTCACGCAAGAAGTAATTTTAATAGAAAACACAGGTTTATAATTAAAAATTGTAAATTTTCATTGCTCAACAATGAAAACACGTTGTTCTTTTGTGTAGCACTCCATTTTTAATAACACTGAACTGTCAGCTGTCATGCTGTCTTTCTTTTTGTTGACAACACTTTACTGCACAAATGACGCAAAATTCAAATCTTGCGTGAATTTTGGGACACCCTTTATATTGACATGGTGGGTCTCTGTCCTTTGTCTATTCCTAGTGTATGAAGTCAGGGACTCTCAGTAGAAATAACTCCGTGAATGTAAGAAATGTTTCTTTTTTTCCTTCTACTATATGCGAGAGACACTGGTATCATTTAGTTGATTCCAGCTTTATCACTCTCTGGGACACTTCTTTTCACCTTGAACCCTACCCATTCCAACATTCTTTTTTACGTTTTGTTTTTCTTTAAGATTTATTTTATTGTTTTTGACAGGCAGGGAGAGACAAAGACAGAGAGAGACAGAAAGAAGAGGGAGGGCCCGGAACAGTCTCCATAGTTGTACGTCATAAGTTTTCAACATGGTTTTTTGTTCCATACAGGTGGACTGCAACTGTGTGCAGGGAAGGAACTGAGTTGGGGAGCTACCACATGGAAGGCACAACCCCTGGAGCCAGGGGCTGAACCAGGGGACAAGAACCAAATTGAGGTTCTTCCACAAGGGAAGCACACCCCAGTTCAGCATATGGGTCTGCAAGGGCAGGGGCTGAGATTTGATCCTCAATCCTCAGGGTTGAAAAGCAAGCTCTTAATCCACTGAGCCATCCTGGCTTCCACCATTCTTAACATTTTTAACTATTTGCATTTTCCATCTCCCTAGAACACTTGATTATTTTGTGCTCTGATTCATTTGCTTTCATAGATTAATGGCTAGAAAAATTATCCTACTTATCTGCACAGTAAACCACTCTTTTCTTTTAAAAATAAAGATAAAGCAGTACACCTAAGTTATGAAAATTTTTTTTTCATTATTGCAGTGCTCTTATTTCAGAAAAATGGAATACTATTTTCTTTGATACACTTTTTCCTATTCACATATCTATTATATGTGCTTTTTTTACTTTATTTCAGAACCTGGGGATGCTGAGATAGCTCAGCAGGTTGAGCGTTTGCCTTGCAACTACCAGGCCGGAGGATCAATTCCCAGCCCCAGCCCATGCAAACGCACATGCTGAACTGTGGTGGTTAAGGTTCTCACCTCCCATGAGGTAGGCTTCCATTTCAGTTTTTGTCCTGCGTAGTCCCACATCCATCTACGTGGAATGAAACTGACAACTAATGATGTAGAACTATGGAGACAACTCTGGGCCCTCCCTCTTCCTTCTCTCTCTCCCCCTCTCTCTCTCTCTCTTTCACCTTCTCTCAAAAAACAATAAAATAAATCTAAAAAAAAATGCTTAAATTTCTGACCCCCTAATAAAACTGATATTTTCCTGAAAACAGAAATTACTTCTTATTCATGCTAGTAGACATTTAATAAATGTTGGTATTAAAAAAATATAAAAACAGAGACTGAAGAAATGAAATGAACCAAGAAGAAAAATAAGGGCTTCCAGTCAAGGAGGCAGACTAGATAAATGCTGTGCTCAACTCCTCTCATAACCACTTCAAAATTATGACTAAACTCCAGAACAACCATAATTGAGAATTGCTTGAAGTCTAGCTAAACAGAAGTCCTATAAGTGAGGATATAGAGAATAAAACATGTTGATACTGATAGAAGAGACAGAACTGTAGAATTGCTGGTTCTACGCCCACTTGTGGTAGTTAAAAATCAGGAGGAGGGGGGAAGGGGGAGGGGGGCACTAGATATGTGGTGGTGGAGGGGGACCTGATTCTGGGAGCTGGGCACATGGTGAGATGCATGGGTGATGTGATGTGGACTTGTACATCGGCAAACTATCTAATTGTTACCAACCAATGTCACCCCATTAAATTTAACAATAAAAAAAAAATAAGGAGGAATATTTGGGTTTCAGAAGTTCCCCCTGAGGAGTGAAGGATCCCACCCCCACTCCAGGCTCTCTAGCCTAGGGTTCCAGTGTCAGGAAGAGAAAGCCCTACAACTTCTGATGTAAACACCAGCAGAGCTTATGGCTGAGGAAATAGACAGCAGCTGGTATCCAAGACATTTCTCTTAAAGGGTCCATCCATAAACTTACTTGTTGACAAACTCACTCACTCTGAGCTCCATTATGGGGGCAATAGCTCAAAAGGTGTTAGGGGTATACAGGGAGAAACTGAATTGTTTGGCTTAAATACAAAGGCTAGAGGGGCAGCTTTGTCCCAGACAAAAGTGCTGGCAGAAGACATCAGTCTTTTGTTGAGCCCTTCCCAACCCCAGCATGCAGGTGCAGGTGGAAACCATTTATGAGTTTACATCAATCTGGCTAACACCATACACCTCACCCTGGTGATTCCCTGACAGCCCACCCTACCCAAATTGTGAGCTCACCCAAGCCAATTTCAAAGGGTTTTTCCATACAAACAACATGTCTTGGCTCATGCTGTGGACCTTCCTAAAATCTCTCAAAGGTTAACAAATCCCAAACAAGCAGCATCTGGCTTTGGAATGTCCTGTACCTCTTGTGGAGCAGCCCCAAGCCCAGGACTAGTAGCAGTCAGCCTCAGTTCACAGCTTCGCCTCTCCTAGGAACCTTCAAGCTCAGAAAGAGTGGCAGATCACTTTGTAGCTCACATAAAGTGGCCCTGGGCAGGGCACAGACTTTCATCAAAACTCTTCCCAAGAGGCCCCAGAACCAATAGACCTGGTGACCAGCTTTAGACCATATAAGGGAATCACCCAAAAAAATCTGAAAACTTCTGTCTGCAAAGATATATGCACCTCAGTGTTCGTAGCAGCATTACTTATATATGGTGATGGAAGAAAAACTGACTCTGTGTGGTGAGCACACAATGCAACACATAGATGATGTATTATAGAATTGTATACCTGAAACTTTAAAATTTTACTAACCAATGCCATAACATATTTAACTAGAAAATTACATTATGGATGTGAAGGTGAGTCAATCAATAGAGAATGTTAGTCAACAGTAATAAAAGTAAAGAACAAAATAAACAAACAAAATAGAAAGAAATTCATAGATTAAAGATCATTTTGATGGTTGCCACATGGGAGGGGAGTTGAGGGATGGGTGAAAAAGGGGAAGGGATTAAGAAGTCCAATTTAGTTGTTACAAAATAGAAGAGGATGTAAATTATAGTGTAATAAATATAGTCAATAATATTGTAATAACTGTATGATATCAGATGGATACTAGATTTATTGGTGTGATTACTAAGTTATATAAGTAAGTGTCTTATCCCTATGTTGTACACCTAAAACTAACATATATTGTATATCAACTCTAATTGAAAATAAAAAATATTTCTTAAGAAAGGAGACAAATGGGGAAGCCGGGATAGCTCAGTCAGTTAAGCGCTCACTTTGCAGCCCCAGGGACCGAGGATCAAATCCCGGCCCTGGCCCGTGTGTGGACCCATATGCTGAACTGGGGAGTGCCCCCAGTTCAGTTATCTCTCTGTCTCTGTATCTCTCTCTCTCTCTGTCAAAGACAATAAAAACAAAGAAAGGAGACTAAGAGGAATAAATACAAACAAAGGACATATAAAGAGTGAAAATATAAATGGACGACAGGAGAGCAAAAAATAACAATTATATAGAAATTCTTATGGACTACACCTCTGTATATGTTACAAAGATGCTGCAGTTTCTGCATATAAGAATCAGAACTTATTTTTTTTTCTTCACTTTCTTCTTAGGTTATAGAAAATAAAAACCAGTAATAAAGAGAATTCCTTTTCCTCTGTTGTGGCAACTGTGAATCTTGTCACTCCTATGGTCTTCTTCTTCTTTTTATTTTTAAGATTTATTTTATTGATTTCTGACAGAGAGAAACAGAGACAGAGAGATACAGAGAGAAGGGGGAGGGCCCAGAGCAGTCTCAATAGTTGACATTAGTTTTCCATATAGTTTCACTCCACAGGCGGGCACAGGGCTGCGCAGGGCAGGAACCGGGCTGGGAGCCTCCCGCATAGGTCCCAGCAAGAACTGAACTGGGGGCACACCCCAGCTCAGCATGTGGGTCCGCATGGGCTGGGGCCAGGATTGATCCTTGGTCCCCAGGGCTTCAAAGCGAGTGCTTAACCCGCTGAGCCATCCCGGCTTTCTCTCCTATGGTTTTCTTACCTGCTTTCCCTCCTATGGTTTTCTTACCTGGCAGGCTTCTGCCTGATCCCGTAGTGCTTGCATACTGTTTCCAAAAGCATTAAGATCCACTAGGAAGGCCTCATGCTTCTTTAGAAGAGCCTGGATTTGGTGACAGGAAAATCACAGGACATAATACAGAAAGAATAGTAAGCATCCCAGGGGGGATGTTTCAAGCATTATTTTGGGTATTTCTGATTGTATTAATTCCTGATAAAAGACACTTTATATTTAATAAAAATATGTTTAACCCTAAATTTTCAAGTATCACGAAAATAGGACTTAAAAATGAATAACAGATTCAATATATTTGCCTCAAACAACATGAAGTCAAAAGTGTACAACCATTTCATCAACATACATTACAGCTTAAAAAGGGTGCTGCTGTTACTTTGCTAAACTTTAGATGGTCATTTCAATTATTTAACGCTGAAAGTTTGTGAAATATTATATTGTCTCCCCACAGGACAATGAACAAATAAAGACATAGATATGAAGAGTAAAATAACCAATGATTTTTTTCTTTTCTCCACATCTACCTAATTTTATTTCAATAAAATATTTAAGATGACTATATCTTAAAACCATTGTTGGTTTATGAAATCTCAAGGTTACTCTTGGAAGTTAAAGATGTGATCAAGGTCATGCCTTTCTGAGTTTAGATGATCTCTAGGGCATCTATGGAGCTCTGTGGGATTAGAACAATGTAGATTTGGGGAGAGAGGTCTCTGCCAACTCTAACAACTCAGCAAATGAAGTCCAAAGGCTATCATTCTGGAAACTTCAAATAGTCTAACAGAACCTGTAACTGCCCCACAGTCTAATTTGGTACTATTTGATCAGTACTAGGCAATATCCATTTCTATGTCTGCCTTACCCCAGCGGCTTCTTCATCAGCCCCATAGTTAGCACTGTCTACAATCGGTTCCTTCTCTCTAATCCATGCTTCTGCTTCATGCAGGTCAGCCAGGTATTGCTGGAACTGGACATTGGCTTCAAGATCATTTTGCCGTCTAGCAGCTCGAGCCCGGAGAGACTCCATGTTTTCATTCAAACTCTTGACCCTAGAAGCCACATCTTCTGCAGCAAAGTGCCCTGTTGAGAAGTTATAGAAAAGGTGTTAGCCTCACTAATGTTGACTACATTTCAATCTCCTGATGACCTGGGGGGAGAGAAACAGAGGTATAAAGATGCTGCTGCATGTATTCAATATGACATTTTACCTAAAATCCTGGGAACTGGAATGCCATGAGATTAAGCATTAATAGATGCAAATGGGGGATAGGTGTGTCTGGGTGGTGGTTAATTGGGTAGTATGTTCTATGTTATACAGACATGAAAACAAAATACCTATATGTGAGTACTGCTTAAAGTTCATAAAAATGTATTCCCTAAATTAAACAGAAAATACAGCTGATATTCATTTCTGCCCATAAAATTTTACTACTACAGGAATTATTCTCTACCAACAATAACTAGAAAACAGAACAGACTATGCAACAATTTTCAGGCAATAGGCAGAGATTGTGACTCCTGAGAGAAGGAAAAGAAATGAGGTATGCCCTATGATTGCCACAGTTTGTGCCTGGTACAGTTCTAGGCTGTAGTGCTAGAAGGGCTAACCCAAACAGAATAGCAGTCACACTGCTATAGGTGAGGAGATGGAGATCAGGGTTGTGGAACAGAGAACTGAAGAGAAAGGTACTACATAGAGATGGAACTTCGAAGATACACAGAGAGGTCCTCCAGAGTATTGGACTAGTTAAACTTTTGCTCCCAGAATCTCTTCATAATGTAAAAAGTTACTGGGGACAGCTTTAAGCTTTCACTTACCTGGTGATATCTGATGATAGTTACCATATAGAAATAAAAACAGAAAAAATTTTAAATGAATACACATGCATATGAGGGTTGTTTGGAAACTATCCAGCCATGTAATATGAAAAACAGAGGCATTTATGGCTGGATTTCTTCTGGACAACCCTTGTATACTGCATAACCTTTTGAGCAATGGCCTTATCACACATCATGTGGACTTTAGAAAACTTCACTCCATGCTTACAAAAAACTGAGGATGAAAGAGGTAAATAATGTCTTAGCACTATTATGAAAACCACAAGAAAAAATTAGAGAATCACTACCATAGAATAAATATATATGCATGCACACACACACATACAAACATCCCACAGCACTATAGCTAATAAAAAAAAACATGAAGATAAAATAAAATGATAATACATCACGGTTAATCCAAAGAAAGCAGAAACTAATAGACAAAGAGAAAGCAAATGACAAAATGTTAGATTCAAAATTACCCATATTAATAACTGCTTTATTTTCTAAATATTTTTAATCATTAATTTTAGATTAATCAAACAATATAAAGATCTGACATTTACACACCTCAATGACATTTACACACTTACAATACCATTAACTATATTCCCTATGCTGTGCTTTACATCACCTGAATATATATATATTTTTATTATAGTTGATATTAAGTATTATCTTATATTAGTTTCAGGTGTACAGTATAGTAGTTAAGCATTTACAGTTTATGAAGTGATTCCCCCAATAAGTCCAGTACCCATCTGAAACTATACATAGTATTTATATTATTGGTTATATTCCCCATATGGCATTTCACATCCCATGAATATTTTGTAACTATTAATTGTCCTTCCTAATTCCTTAACCTTTCTCACCCATCTCTCCATCTAGCAACAATCAATTTGTTCTCTGTATCTATGCGTTTATTTCTGTTTTGTTTGTTGTTTTTACTCTGTTTTTTAGATTCCACATATAAGTGAGGCTCATATAATATTTGTTTTTCTCAGGATAACTTATTTCACTTAGAATAATATCTTCTAGGTTTATGCATATTATTGCAAATGGTAAGATTTTATTCTTTTTTATAACAGAGTAATTGCTTTAAATATAAATGGTCTAAATGTTCCAATTAAAAGGACGAGATTATCAGTTTGCAAAGTTCATAGACTCAGACAACAGTTTAGTGGTGACTAGGTGGGGGTGGTATAAAAGAGAATAAAGGGGGTCAAATATATGATGATATAAGGAGATAAGACTTTGGGCAGCAAACATACAATGCAATATACAGATGATGTATTATAAAATTGTACACTTGAAACCTACATAATTTTATTAACCAATGTAATTCCAATAAATTTAATAAAAAAGCAAAGTCTAATTATATGCTATCTATAAAAACCCTGCCTTAATTATAAAGAAACACAGTACCAGTACATGCAAAAGGATGGAGAAATACATATTGTGCAAACATAAATCAAAGACAGAATAACTATGTTAAAGTCACACTAAGTAGCCTTTAGGATATCACCAAGAATAAAGAAGATTGTATCATAATGTTAAAGATTTAAATTAATCAAGAAGATATAACAAGACTAACTATATATGCATGCAATAACAGAGTTTCAAAATACATAAAACAAAAACTGATATAACTGAATGAAGAAATAGATAAAATCCACAGTTATAACTGGAGATATCAAGAAGAAAGAAGAGTCACTATAGTAAAATAGAAATCCCAAATAAATATTTCTATGAATTACTCAATTGAGATCTACACTTTTGTTCAGCAATCTAAATTTTAAAACCATACTGTTGATAGCTGGATACTGGCTGGCAGCCATTTATTTTTAAAACCATACTGTTGATAGCTGGATACTGGCTGGCAGTCATTTATTTTTACATCAATGGAGGAAAAAATCCCAATGAAATCTGCACTGTATATACTATACCTGATATATAATGTTTGGTTCTGACCATATTTTAGCAGTAGTGTTTTCTGAAGATGAGAGACCAAAAGAAGGAGAGGCATTAAGACTATAAAAAGAAATGAAGCTATTAAACATAAAGGCTTTAAGACATTGGGAACCTAAGACATGTCTTCACAGATTTGGAATTTCCCATATGAGAAAAAGATCTGATTTGTTTTATGGAATTTTGTAATAAATTCTTAATTCTGTAACTTATACAAACAATCATATTATTAAGATAATATATTATACTTAACAAACTTGGCTTTACATAAAAATAGGAATAATTGGTAATGAGGTAGGGAGTTTCTCCTTTATGGAATATATGAATAACATTGTGTCAGAAACACCCAAAGAAAATTTCTGCATTGGATGGGAAGGTGGATCAATATCTCTAAATTCCCTTGAAGCCCTAAAACTGAAAAGAACTTCATCCCATAAGCTTGGTATAGAGATGACTGACCCAATCCGAATCATACATACCTTCCTCTACCATTTTGTTTCCCCTCGCCGTTATCATCTGGATGCGTGGCTCATGACTGGCAATATCAGCCTGGATGACTTGGTGTCTATTCAGAAGATTCTTGGAGGCGATCAGGTCCTTCCCTACAGAGAAAAATAATTTCAAATTCTGGTATGGTTGTAGTGTAAGGCTATTCTCATCCCCTATAACTCTTGGACCTACGAGTTTTTTCCTTTTAGGTTTAAATCATTATGTGGGCTTCCTGAAATGCATACCATTTGCCTAACTTTGTTCAGTTTTGTTATTCACTTCACCTCTTTCTACTAAAAACATTCAATTCAGTATTCTACAAAAGATAATAAATAAATCACTATTATCTTTGGAAAAGAGGTAGGAAGGCAAGTAATTCTTCAACTCAAACTTCCAATATTATGCAACAAATTTTCTTCCAGAATATTGTGGTGTAAAAATCACTACTTTCCACTAGTTTTTATGGGTGTCAGGAAGTTATTAAATCCCCTAATTTTAGGGGTTTGTTTTTCACCACAAATATAGCATAATGTCACCTGTTTTGAAGTTTTGTTGGTTAGGTTTGGAAATAATTTATAAAAAACAAAACAAAACTGCCTCACTCATTACTTAAGATTAACAAGTACATAATAAATACTATGTATTGTTAATTTTCTCCATCTTCTAAGGTCCCTTGTTCATTCTACCTGTCTCTCATTCATGCTTCACCTTTCTTCCCTCCCAATTTTTCTTCTCTATACTGCACACAAAATGCTCTCCAGAAATTTCTATGCCTGTCCACCCTTCAAAGAGACATTTTTTTTTCCCTAGGAAGTTTTCCCAGACCACCCCTCCATTTTCACTATTGTATAGCCCATCATAGATGTTTCCAGTATATTCATATAAAGTTTGCATTACATTTAAATCCACTTTTCTCCTATAGTTCAATGCAAGTGTCCCAGCACTGACAATGGTGCAGATAGCTTCCAAAGGAAAGGAAAATACATACTTTATCTTCTACTTCACCCCTTTTATCCTTGTATTGGCTTATATAGTTATAAAAGGGAGCCCCGGACAATATAGACAAAAGTACTTGGTACCTCAAACACTAACCATGGCCACTCAGCCAAGGACCTTAGCAGTAACTTAAGTTAGAACAAGTAGCTCAAAGGTGAGCACTCTGGCTTCCCAGAGGCCTTAAATTCAAGGCACTGTTAAAGTCTAGTATTAAGGAATAAACTTTTAACTATAAATTTAAAAAAAGGCTGGGGGTAAGGTGGGTGGGAGAGTGGCAAGAAGAAGGGAGCAGACATCAAATATATGGCGATGAAAAGAGAGCTGACTCTGGGTGGTGAGCACATAATGTGACACATAGACAATGTAATGTAGAATTGTACACCTGGAACCTATGTAATTGTTACCAACCAATGTCACCCCAATAAATTTAACAATAAAAAGAAAATTCTTCTTGTGGAAGATCAGAAACATTTTTATGGATCAGAGGAAAAAGAGCTGAGCATAAATTTCGCATCCCTTTGCTACTGTATCCCAGCTCTCTCAAAACATCTGTAGAACTTGGGGGTAGTCCTTATGGCTCATCTTGCTCAGGTGTTACTAACCAAGGTAGGTGGAGGCTGCTGAAGGTTCAGTTTCTTGGATCCAGGCCTCCTCATCCTCTGTATCAATGCAAATCTTTTGCAGGTTGTGAAGGTCAATGAGCTTCTTCTTCCGGGTAGCCAGAGGTTCTTTCAGGGCTTCAAACCGGGATGCCAAGTTCTCCTGTCTTGCACGTATATCCCTAGCATCAGGATGTCCTGTTTCTTCAAAATATGTTGCCAGGTCTGTGAGGGTGTCAACCTGATCCTGAGGGAGAAATTGAATGGGTGTCAGGAAATCCCATCATTTAC